>ML812287.1:32787-63588 GCA_009831015.1 Picea engelmannii
AACCATCACTAGTTGGGATGCACTAGAAAATTTATTCATGGAAAAACGTGTTCCAAGACAAGATCCATATTCTCTTTTATTGAAGTTGGTTGAAATTCATATGAACGAGGAAGAGACAGTCAAGAGTTTTACTTTCAGGTTCATGAAAGTTCTTTATGAAATTCCTCAAGAAATGTTTCCAAACAATGTTATTATTTTCAGTTGTTATGAAAATGCTTTTCCCGTGAATTTAAAATTTCTATTGAAGCAAGAGGGAAAATGCAGCTTGAAAGAGTTAATGTAGCCAACTCAAGTAATTGAAAGAGATGTTCTTGAAACCAGTGCAAACATATTAAACTTTCCAATATTTTTTCAAGACAAAAGAGGAATTGACTTAGAAGAAAATTTTAATGAAAGAGGTGAAATGTTTTTTTCAAGTCTTGTTCTTTAAACTAAAAACAAAGACTATAATGTTTCACTTCAAGAAAAAGATCATCCTCTATATGCTCCGTTGGAAGGGAATTTCAACCTATCATGTGCTCAATTTGAGAGTAATGATCATAATGAATTCAAAAATGAATACGAGGATTTCATTCATTTTAATCAGATGAAAATGTTGCAGCAAATTATCAAATGGGGCAACCAAATTATATCAAGCCACAAGAACAATGTCTAAATTTGATGAACATAAATATTGGTAAGAGTCATGACTTTTTGTAAGACTTTTATGATGTTGATTCCTTATTTGAAACAAAGTTTAATGAAGAAGATATTTTTTCAAACATCAAAAGAAGGGAATTTGCAATAAAAGGATTAAGAAGTTGATAAACAACACATAACAACCTTACAATTCCCCACAAATGGCCACCAACAATTCATCGTTGCAACTTCATCATGAAAATATGATCATTACGCTAAGAAGGAATTCTTTCAAAACATTGTTGATGAATCAAAAATCTTGAATGCGGACAATGATAAGGAGAGAGATGAAAGAATGTTAAAATTGGAAATTCCTTATCCAAACAAAGATAACAACACTCTTGAACAAACAAGATTAGATTTTATTGAATCATGGTTCCAAGGCATTGTTGGCCAAACAATGCAATCAAATTTTGAGTGCATTTGGTTCAATCTTTCTCCAATATACAACATTGAGAGTGCTCTTGACTCATTGGTACAAGCCTCAATATGTTCCACAATTATGGAGTTCATTCCACAAATCAGATCAATGCTTGAATGGCCCATTGGAAATCTAGCTACAACTAAAAGTGTCCCTTTCTTTCAAGTAATACATGGTAGGTAGATTTTGTATTTTCTTTGTACATAATTTACTTCTTCAATTAAAGTTTTGTATAATAAAGTAGTGAATAAGTGGAGACTATATTTCAAGACAACTCCATGAAGAAAGAATTACAAGAATTTACTTCGAAGATGACTGCATAACCCAATAGAGAAGGAAGTTGGTCTTCAGATTCTGGTGTTATCAGCAACCCACAGGGGGTCATTGTCCCGTAGTTGGAGCCAGTTGTTGACCAAAAATTGGTCACCCGTATTTTCCCACTCATGGAATGATAAAAAATTTGATATCATAAATATAAAATTTTTGAACGATAACAAGTTCATTGCATATCCCTCAGTCTCATCTTCATCACACAATTTTCGGATTCAAAATCTAAGTTTGTATGCTCAAGATATCCAGGTTTTCATTTAAGCGGAAAAAAACGCTTCTTCCATGTGAAACCATGAACAATTTTTCAAAACCACATTCAATTCTTGGAACCACGTCATGTTCAAGTTCTTGGAACCATGTTCATCTCTTTGTATATATCACTCCGCACTTAAAATATTCTTGAATTTTTCAGGTTCATAACCCATGTTTTATTGAATCTTCCTGGGTCCATGACCCATATTTTTTCTTCTTATTAAAGCATTGTGGGTTCATTCATCACACTTGTCATGCTCCACTCGTGTATCCTCTCCTTATACCTCTCACATTCTCCCATATTCTTACACCCTTCCCATACTTAGTTATTTTATTAAACCATCACTCTTCCCTCTCTCCACAACATGGCGGGTTCATTCATCGCACCCACCATTCTCCACTCTTGTATCATGTCCTTATACCTCTCACACTCTCCCATATTCTTATACCCTTCCATACTTAGTTATTTTATTAAACCATTACTCATCCCTCTCTCCACAACATGGTGGGTTGGAAGACTCAGAATCACTCCCTCACCCCCTCATCTCCCTCACTCCCCAACCCGCAAACATGACCTCGCCATACTCCTTCACCTCCTTATCCCTCCATCCCCATGACCCCCTAACTCCACTGCCTACATATTACCCCCCTCACTTCACACTATGTCACCCTTATCCCTCCGCCACCTAGATTTCTCCCCCTCCCTATACTATCCCCTCTCATCCACTTCTTCCCCCCTTAACATTTTATACCAAATTTTCTACATGATATCCTAGACCAATGAAATTATAACACTTACCAAGAAATGAAATTATTCCACATGGAATCCAATGAGAACACTACACATGGTAGACATATGGCAACCTATGGAGGGATGACACATGGCACTCATACATCTTGTGACACATGGAACATGTTGTTCCAGAGTCTGTACTTAAGGCTTAGAAGTACAGTGTCTAGGCATCCGAAAGTGGATAAAGGGTAGAGAAGAGAGAAACGTCAACCTTCGGCAAGGGAAACTAGGGAAGATTTCGGTGTTGGCGTTGTCTAGCTTCCAACTGTTCCTGAATGTTTATATCATGTTCAATCGCTGCCCATGAACGTTCGAGTTCGACCCGGGTAGTGGCTGTTTTAAGAATAGTATCGAAAAGGTTTAATGCAATGTGTGTTTGATTTGATAATCCAGATTCGATATTGGGCTGTGTTGTTACAGGGGCAGTCATGGAAGAACAGTAAAATAAGAAAACTTCAGAAGGAAATTAAGTGCTGTCTCAATTCGGTCGTATAAAAGAGAGTTTACGGTTTCAGGAATAAACAGGGTGCAAATCAGAGGCTCTTTCCCGTAATTGGGTTATACTTTAATAAAAATGTATGAGGTGGGAGAAAACATTTAGCTGTCTATTGAGTAAGGCTCCTATCAAGGGAGAATCTCACGTATAAACAGAAGAAGAAAACTGTAAGGAAATAACCCGATGAAGCATAAAATATATATAGAATTCTGAAAGCGTTGACTGGTCTTATACCCGCTGATAGTTGGTATAGAGGAAAAACAGTAAACAACATAGAAAACCAAAATTCATTCGCTATAGTAGAGGTTGTACTAAATTATAACGAAGCATTCATCAGATACGAATATGAAATGAAACAAAATATGAGATACAAGAAAACAAACTCATAACACAGTCGTGACAGAATTGAGAATCTTTAGATTTTCTTTGTATTAACTCTCAAAATGTAAAAACTCTGTTACAATCGACACAAAAAGGTCCATCCCTGTTTCTTTCTTTCTATGGTGTATTTATACAGTTTTACAATAAGATGGAATCTCAATCGTTGCAAAATTTCCAGTTATGATAGGGAGGAGAGAAATCGCTCCATTTCTTCTTCTCTATCTTTACTTGGTGACAGAAGCTTGTCCTCGTACGTGCTCGGTACATGTGACACATCTTTCAACCAACCGAGATATCAGCCTTGACAGTTCTTCTTGACAATTGGCTTCAAAAGAGTAACAATCTCGGCCTAATTGTGGCAACCTGTCTTCCATCTGTCTGTCTATGATGTCGATAGCGCATAATTGCACACTTGGTTTAATCATACATTTATCTATTTGGACTATGTCTGCCGTAGTCACTTGTGAGATCTCGGCTGAATCTCTTTCCTCGTTTTCATTTAAATCAAGTGAGATTTTTTTCCATATTCATTTGAATCAGTGCCTCGGCATTACCTCCGCTATCAATGCCTAGCAGATTACCATCTATAGAGCTAAAATCCTCTTCCAAGGACTTCGTTACCCTCTTGGCTTGCAAATTACCTTCTGAGATGATGTGTTCCCATTCTTTCAATAGAATGTTTCCTCTGGTCTGCTCCGAAATGGTAAACCTGGGAGTACTTCCCGAATCCCTGTTTTTTGTAGCTATCACATCCTCTTGAAAGGTGACTCGTGCTGCTCCAGCTTCTCTTTCCCTAGCAGATAAATTCTCCAAAACTTGATTAACCAACAAACAGTTGTCCCGAATCACCTCTACCTTGGCGAGTAAATTTCGTTGGGCCGCAGAGACTCAGCTCCGAATCTCCATCGCCTGGGATTGGAACATCCCGATATTTATCACTTTACTTTCGTAGATTTCCACCCTAGCCTGTAGCTATTCAATCAAATCATTTGGTTGGATCCCTTGCATCTGACCATCCCGAACCACCAACTGTTCTTGTTCGAGCTTAGTCTTGAGCAACTCTATCTCACTTTTATCGGCCAACCTCGTTTGCTCTATTCCTACACTCGCCTAGTATTTGGTAGCCTCCGCTGCTATGGCTAGTCTGGCTTCCAGGGTTTTGATGAGGCGATTTTTCCGTTTCAGCTGGTTTTTCAAAACCCCAACTGAAAATTGGTTCGCTGTGGCATATGCCCCTAATGTCCCAGCTATTTCCATGGCGAACTGTTCATTCTTCTTGTCCTTCCCATCAGTCATAACTTTGTATTTCTTGACTGTCGACTCCCCTTCCTGATAGAATTCTCTCTTTACCACTGCCTCTCTCTTCTTATCAAAGAAGAACTCATTTGGAGGGACTTCTTCCACTCTTATAGGCCTCAATTCTTCATTTAAGATCCACCCTGCATCAATATTTCCCTGAGTTGACTGGAAGGGAGTAACCAATGTGATAAGATCTCCGATTTGCTTTGTTGATTGTCCCGGAGTAGTAAACGAACTCTGCTTCTTCGGCGGGTCGGGAGTCTTTATCTATGCTTTTGGACTCTCTCTTCATGTGCCAAGGTTTGTATTCGAGCTAAAATCTCGGCATAAGATCTTGCGCTTCGGAAAATGTCATCTGAGGGTGAATTTTCATGTTCAAATCTCTTGAGTCCGCAACTGGCCAAATGATTACTCATGACCCTTTGCGGATCGTGCTTCTTGTATTCAATAAGGACCAACTTTAGGTCTTCCAGGGTTGCTGCCTCGGCTTTAGCATGCTCGAAATCTAACAAAGAATATGAATTTAAATGAACAGGAAAAGGTGGCCATACCTTTTTTGAGTATCCCTTAAGCTCCTTGCTTATACCACCGATTACTGTTTGTCTAGCAACCTCACGACAAGACAGCTTGTCGGGAATGAATAATGGCAATGCGTGCGGGGGAACAAAAGCCCCGAAAAATCTGAGATATGAGAATTCGGATTCTACATACCAGTCAACTATGCTACTCAAATTCGTCACTATATTGTCCAAGATTCTGGGTGGCGGGTGGCCGAAAATAGTGACATGTAGTGGTACCATCACCCAGTTGAAGATTTCATATACGAAATTTGTCGCTTTGTTTTCCCACAATTTCAAATGATAGACGTGGATGGGCTCATCCTCTGCTGGAGTCCAACTCCAGCTCATTAAGGGAAATGGTGTTAAAAAGCATACGACATCCATAATGTATGCAGACATAAAAAATGAAAAGATTTTTCCGCTCTCTTTCTGCGCCCGATACTCTGTAACCCGACTGGTCAAGCTATCGAACAACATTTTCTCCCAGTCGAAGGAACAGCCTTCGGCGACTCAAAATATTAGAGGCACCCATTGAAGAAAGAAATGTGAGGTGTCCTCTCTCCCGTATAATCTGCATGTCATCATAGCTACATACTTGAACTGTGGTTCTAAGGAAGCTATTGAATATATACCATGACTGTTTGCCCTAAACTTCGCAGGGTGCGAAACTCAATCTCTTATTAATCTAGACATAGTTTTGTCATACTGCACACATTCCTTCTGTTTGAACTCTTTCAAGAATTCGGCATCATATGTAAGGTTGGACGCTGTGGGAAACTTGTACATAGCTTGCAGATGTTCAGGTCTGAAAGTCCTGATGGTGACCTTCTGCTCATTCATGATGGTTCTGGTTGGTATGTCCACATGGTATAATGCCCATCAGACCATATCATAATAGGGGAGTAGTCGTGGCCTGGCCGCTACTTTATGCATCCCGGATTGAATAACGATCTTATACTTGGTGGTTATGTCGTCTTTTTCATTGTCGCTGGAATCATCGGAATAATCCACTAATTCGGCCTGCAGAGCATCAGAAACGAACGACCAGTTCAGGACCGAGTCGACACTTCGAGATGAAGTATCAACGACGTTGTCTGAACCTTGTCCCAAAACCTCAACACTGGCTTTGGATACTTTTCGCGGGGCCATGACTGGAGATCCTTCTTTAGCTCTTCTGCGATAAAAATACGTATACATACAGAAGTTAGCTCGTTGAGAAAGTGTGCTCTGCGTAATAAAGAAATGAATTTGTTATAACGAATAACAGCTCTATATATATTCAAAAACTCGGTACTTTTTAGAACAGATCTATCAAATCATGTTTAGAAATAAATTTAGCAATAAAAACCTGATCTTTATTTGTCGATTCACCTTATTTCTAATTAATGCCATAAATTTTGGCGGTTCAAAATGTCAATTGGCGTAAGGAAGGATTAAGACTGCTTCGTAAACTGTGCAAGCATCAAAACACGAGAGATATTGATTTAGCTTAATTAATCCGATTTTACCAAAGTTAATTTAACCTTTCGGTATTCGTTGTATCGAGAATTCTTGCTTTAACCCTTTGAACCTCTAACCCCCGAAATTGCGATGATTGATTTTGGTTAATAAAGACGTAATTTTGATTAGGCGCTTAATTAATTACATAATTTATTTATATTCTCCATATCGCGACTCGGAGCTTCGAAGGTAAGTTTCCGGGAAGTTTGCATGCCGAGCTACAAAACTGCGAGATCACGATAATACGTTTTAATTAAAAGGGAAGATAAACTCGGATTACGTTTTTAATTAATTATGTTCATATCTTTATCGCGACTTCGCGACTCGGGCTTAGACAGTGTAGTTTTTTTAAAGTAGAACACGTCGAGAGACGAATTGCCGACGGAAGTTAACCATGGCTTAGTTTTTTCCTTTAACTTTGACACGGGTTACTAACCCACGGACTTCGTGGTTTCGGCTATCGAGGATATGACAATGAGAGTTTTAGATTTAGTGAATGTCGAGGAGCAAAAACCCGATGATGTTTAATCATGATTTAGGAAAATTTTACTCCTGTTACTGACCTGGGTAAAATTTTAAAGCGATTTCGTTGTTTCGTTATCGGGACTTGTGAACTACGTCATCTATAGCATCCAACATGCGAAATCCCGAGGTAGAACAAAAGGGGGAAGATTTTTTGCCGAAAAGTAAAACTCACCTCGAGAGTACAATAATCATCGCTGCTTGCGTGATAATACTTCAGAGACTTAGAAACCACAGACGGAAAATATGAAAACCATCTTTCGATTTTGAGCATTAAGACCTGAAATTTGAGATGGGCTAGAAAAAACAAAGGCGGCTCCAACAGAACAAATGGAGATATGACATGTGGCAAATTATTGACCAATCACGTGAAGACATAGAGACATTTGGATTGTTGACTCATCATGATTACTGGGTATGAGATGGAGATTGACTGAGTATTTAAAATATTAATTAATTAATCAATTTCTAAGGGAAGGTTGAATATTCAAATCTCTATAGTCTTCTCTTCTTTATTTCTTACTAAGTGTACATTGCATTATTCAATATATACACTAAATATTCTTAAAATCCAATGCATGTGTGATAATATTTTGAAGAAAAAGTCGAAATTCTTAAGGAGAAAAATGAAATAAGATTAAGGGCCCAGATTTTCTGGTGAAGATTAATCAACGGTTGTTGAGTCGTGTTGTTCTAAAGACCATATCTTGAGATTCGGGAGTCAGAATTGCACAAAATTTACCTCGTTGCAAAGGTATTTTGACGAGGAAAATGATGGAACAGGTCTTATGAGCTGAAAATTGCCAGCTCAAAAAATAAAATAATAGTCAACCATATTTTTATGCTTTGCTGATAAATCTATTTGACAACTCGACTTCACAAAGCTTATATATTGAGATCCAGGAATCGAAATCGCGCCTGGGAGGACTTGTTGGAAAGATAAGACTATGAAGATCAAATCTAAACTGGTTTCCATGGCTGAAAATTGGGATATCCTATCCATAAAATTAAAGCACAGTCCTTTTTTAAAAATGAAATTAATTAAAATTTTCAAAATAAAAGTTTACTTAAAAAACTTTTATTAAAGAACGAAAAAAGGGTCAAAATCAAGATACGAATATTAATAATGTAAATTAATTAATGAAACTTAATTAAGTCATTAATTAAAGTGAGTATTTCAAGAAGAAAAACATATAGTAAATTCAAGAAGAGAAAACCATAACTTCTTCAAGGAGTTAGAAGATCAAATTTAAGGCAAGAAATGACTTTGTCAAGGGTTTGATTATCGAGAAGGTAAATGGAAGAATATAAAAAGAAGGTACAAACATCAATATTCAACGAAGCTTCTGATCAACGAAAAGAGACCTCCATCTTCTTTCACTTTTTATCTTCTTTTGCACCATTTTCTCAAAGCTTTATGCTTGAATCTCTTAATTAAGCATAAGGATGAGATTCTTGAGTATTTCTCTTGTATTTTTCAAAGATTTTTCTTATATGATCATTGAGTATTTACAACCATGTATGTGTCTGTTAGATGTTTGTAATGAAGAATATATTTCATGAATAAAACTCCACAAAGAATTACTTCGAGGCATGACTTCAATGATGTTTTAGATCTTGGGATTTCTGAGTGCGAGATGTTTGAAGTATGCTTATTAAATTCTCTTATCTTTTAATTGCAATACTCTTTTAAAATTCTTTGACATGATCAAAATTATTCTTTCCTAATTCTTTTGAGAAGATATGGATGTATTCTCTATTTGTATATGATCTAAAAGGTTGTATATATGATGTTGAGAAAATATATATTCTGATATTGAAGCCTCCCTTCAATCTTTCTGTTGTTAAAAGATTTTTTGTTGCACTTGAAGATCAGATCAAGTTGTTAAAGAACCATTCCATATATAAATTAAAAAAATAAATATCTGGAGTTTGTTGTCTAAGAATTCTTCATAATCTAAGATATTCAAGATATATCTTTTAGTTCAAAGAGGGGTACCACCTCTATAAAAACGCAGGGGGATTCATATACTCATGAGGTTGTTGTTTCGGTCTTAATAGACTCAAACAACAACACCTCTATATCATTGTCTTTATCCCCAACATGCGAAGAACTAATGTTACTATTGAGGTTTTGAATTGATGACTCAGGACGTAATGTAATTTGAATAGGTGGTTGTTTAAACCATTCTCGATATGTTTCCTCTCTGAGCTCTTTTCATTTAGAAGAAAGCTCATGACTTGACATCATAGTGGGATGAAACGGTAGATGGTTGATAGGTCACTTTTGATAAAAAAATAGTATTGTAAAAATATTGAACATTACATTAATAATATTAGTAACACAATTATTTTAATATGTTCAAACATTATACCAAACATTTATTAGAAGCACGGACATTCTCTTCCCAATAATAAACATGAAACTAACCCTTTTATAAAACTAATTTTGAATTAAGAAATACATTTACATTAATTCCATTGAAAATACAAAAATACAATTACTCAAACATATGTTTCTTATGTCGTACGAGGTTGTCTACATTAAGGAGATCAAATTTATGGTGTAATACCCTTGACCTCGACTGGGTGCTAGAATATGGTATGTTAGGATTGGTAGGGTAAGGAAGCTGTCCATTTTCATCAAACATCTGCTTGTGGTATCTTTCTCCTGATAATATCTTGCATAATTTTGGGACCACAAAAATATCTTGAGCATCTGACCTCGATCCTTAATCTTGATCCTGCAAAATTCAATGAACAATTATTAAACTGCACCTGCATACATAACATAAATTCAATGAGATAAATGAATTACAATAAAATCTAGACGTACTTCAGTCCACATGAGAGAACTTGAAGGAGTTCCAAAGATACGTTATGAAGCGACGCTGGAATCTGAAGAATTGACCATTTGATATTATAATTCTTTTTTTCCTAGATTTGAACCAAAAATTGTCATCTTGAGTAGCATAAAACAATCTAACTTCAAAAATAACTTTGAATAACTTTTATAACTTGACAACACACTTAAAAAATTATTGTTTTTTTCTATAGTATCATTTATTTTTCCGTCCAGCTATACAATAAATCTCAATATAACTTTACAAAATATGAAAACATTACTTGATCCCTTAAAATGTGAATTTGATGCTTATCCCGTCTCTCACTCTCTTTGTCCTTCCCTTTGTTGGAGAAATTTCTATTTTCGGCACACTAGTTCAATGGGAGTTAACTGACTACTTCTATTTTAGACTTTCTATTTTAGATCATCACTATTATGCATGCATGCATTCAACTATTATGGAATGTTATGTCCTGTATATGTGTGTATTCCACTCATTCATTGTATCATATTGATCATCATCTATGTATCAATCATCAACTCATTGGAGTAATGTGAATATATTTTCTCATTCTTCCATATTAAATCTCTCTTCCTTTCTTGATAAGATTTGTTCATACTTGATTTAGCTATATATCCTCTGCAGGTTTTGATGAAACACTGGCATGGTATCAGAGCTACGTTGTTTGGATTTGTTGGAGAAATTTCTATTTTCGGCACACTAGTTCAGTGGGAGTTAACTGAATAGCTCTATTTTAGACTTTCTAATTTTATACCATCACTATTATGCATGCATTCCTAATATAGGATGTCATTACCTATATGAGTGAATGTCACTCACTCATTGAACAAATCATAATATACATTGATTCTCATTCTTCATATTATATCTCTCTTCCTCTTCTTGATAATCTTTGTTTGTGTATGTTTTAGCTAGGTCTCCTGTGCAGATTTCCATGAAACACTGACATGGTATCAGAGCCAAGCTTCTTGGAGCAACCTAGACAATATAGAGAAGAGCGGAATATTATTTAATTATTGAGTAAACCTAGTTTCTGCCATCGTCGCAACCTATCCCTATAGAAAGGTGTGACAATTGGAATCGTCGCAGCATACACACAGTCAAGGTGGGACATCATCGCACTATATTCTTCACTCAGGGTGCGATGGTTCCGTTTTTCACAATCGTCGCACTTTATCCTTCTCTAGGATGCGATGATTCATCATAGTCACACTGTATCCTTCTTTAGGGTGCAACGATTCAGTCTGCCCTCCAAAAAATTGGTTTTTTGCAGTAAAATAGTCATATCTTGAGATACACGATTTGGATTGGGCTGAAATTTTGACCAGAGATGCATAACATAGGGATTCTCATGCTCACAAAAAATGTCCAAAACCCACATCATAGTTTAGGAGATATATTTTTTTTATCATATCTATAGTTGTCATAGAACAGTTTGTCATATATCGGAATCCACGATATGGGTTTTCAGGATCTTTTCAGAATCAATAGCAGGGATGCAGATGATGAAACTTCTTCAATAAAGTCTGGTGATAATACTCACACCATAAAACTATTTTGAATGGAATCCAAAGGCCGCATTCCAACTCAAAAGAAAATGACTGTAAAATTTGACGATGGCAACAAAAACATAACCTACATCAGTGCTTGAGAAGACTAGATGGGCGAACCATAAGGATGAGGCCACATGACTACTTCTTGAGTTAATCTCCACTGATTTATGGTTTCATTTTTCCACATACAAGAATCCAAACGAGATCTAGACCACCTTGGAAGGACTCTTTGGAAAGTAGGATGAGATGCGAGGTCATATGTTTGAGGTAGAGTTGAATACCTTAGACCCTAAATTTTTTGATAATATGCAAGATTTCTTTACTGAATTTAAATCTTTTCTATTGAGCTTGGGTGAATGTGGTATTGACAAATCTTCACAAGAGAAACAACTTATTCTAACAATCTTTGCCAAGCTAGGACCAAAATACATTGTATATGTCTCCAAATTCCTTTTTGGCAGATGTATTTTTAGAACAAATTGGAAAATGCCTACAATGGCTCAGTTCATTTAGTATCTCACACAAGAGCAGACAAAACTCATTCATATGGGCCTAATCAAGGATCCCAAAGCACATTCAATCACCATGCATGATGAAAAATGATCATCCAAATAGAACATGAAAGAGAAATAGAACGAGGAGTGATATTCCAAACCCTTTAACGATTCTTCAAGTTCCAAACACTCTTCACATTCCAAGAAGAAGAAGAAGGGAAAGCAATGCACTTACTGCAATAAACCGAATCATGAATAATCCACATGCATGAAGAAACAAATTGATCTTATGGAACATGAACTTCAACAGAACAACCTTGAAAACTTCAGTCCAGAGGGAGTCAAGAAGCAGAAGGAAGAAGATCATGCTTCTAAGAAAGGTAATCATCATGTTGTTGTTGCAATTAATTCTTCATATGATTCATGGATTATAGATTCTGGTGCATCCCATCACATGGAAGGGAAAGATGGAGTTTTCTCTTCATTGAGTCCATGCTCAAGACCCCTTATTCTCATGGGGGATGATACTCCAGTAGCATAGTAGGAGAAGGGAGAGTGGAACTCCACAATGGCAGTTTTGAAAATGTTTTACATGTTCCAAAGCTTTCTATGAATCTGCTCTCAGTTTATCATATCACTCAGAAAGGTAAAAAGGTTGAATTTACATCAGATTCAGTTTCAATAATTGACATGCATGACAATTCCATCATTGCAATTGGTGAGGTGGATCACAAGTCAAGGTTGTATAAATTCACTAAGTTTTATGATGATGACTCCTCTTGTCTACTTACACACAAGGAGAGTATTTTTCATGCACCTCCAGTGCAACATGCATATACTCTTGTGCTTCCATCATTTTCAGACATCAGAGATGATTACATACACTTAGATTATGTACATGGAAATAAGAAGGTAGTACATCCAGATAAGAAGCCAGTGCTGAAGCTTCAACATATTCCCAAGAAGGCACAATTCACACTTCAGGAAACATGTATCCTTGTAGGGAATCTATTGGATTCGAGGAGGACTCGATCTCAGCATGATGAGCCTTCTCATGTACTTTTAGCTTCAGAACCAACGATTCTCATGCATTGCTATATGGTTCAATCTTCTTATCCGTAACTCTACAGTGAGGTTGTGGGAAATACATTATGGCAAGCAGCCATGCAAGAGGAGTATGACTCACTCCTAAAGAATCAGACTTGGCACTTGGTTCCACTTCCACCAGAAATGAATAATGTCAGGTGCAGATGGGTCCACATGATCAAGAGGTACAAGGCTAGACAGTTTGCCAAATGACTTCATTAGATCCATAAATATTTCTACATCTTCACGAAGACTTTCAGTGAGAAGAAGTATTATACTTTGCAGGATCATCTTGCAGTGAATAACACAGTTGTCTAACAACTGCCTTTTCTTCTTTTGATGCATTGTATTTTGAGGGGGGTTTCGTTCCCACGTGGTTTCCCCTCTTTCCTCATTTTTATTCAGTGTTCCTTAGTTGCATTGTACATGAGTACCTAATATGGCCTAGTAGCCGGGACTCATTTTTTACTCCATAGTGATGTCCAGAGGGGGTGTTGAAGAAATTTCTATTTTCGACACACTAGTTCAGTGGGAGTTAACTAACTATTTCTATTTTAGACTTTCTAATTTTAGACCATCACTATTATGCATGCATTCCTAAGATAGGATGTCATTACCTATATGAGTGAATGTTACTCACTCGTTGAAAATATCATAATATACATTGATTCTCATTCTTCATATTGTATCTCTCTTCCTTTTCTTCATAAGCTTTGTTTGTGTATGCTTTATCTAGGTCTCTTATGCAAGTTTCCATGAAACACTGACAAGAGCAAGCTAGACAAGACAAAGAATAAGGAAAATCAGAGTTTCGACGAGCAAAATCCGTGGTCGTACCTTTTGGCAGTGATTTATCCAAAAAAACAAATTTTTGAGGAAACAGCTCGTGTGAGAAGTAAATCGACCCATTATGCAAATGATTTTTTAACCGTTTGACGAAATTCTTCACCGTTTGATCGGAAAGTAAGCCAAAAGATCACCTCCTGAAATTGATACGAATCTGTAGTCGTACCTTTCTATAGTGATTTCTCCCAAAATATTAAATTTTTGAGGAAATGGCTCGTGAGAGAAGTAAATCGACCCATTCTTCAAGTGGGTTTTCAACCGTTTGGGGATATTCTTCATCATTTGCTCAGAAAGTAAGCTGGAATATCACCTCCTAAAACTGATATGAATCCATGGTTGTACCTTTCTGTAGTGATTTCTCCCAAAATATTAATTTTTTTACGAAACAATTTTGTAGAGAAGTAAATCGACCCATTATGCAAGTGGGTTTTCAACCGTTTGGTGATATTCCTCATCGTTTTCTCAAAACGTAAATCAAAATATCATCTCCTAAAACTGATACAAATTTTCACTTAAAGTGCCATTTGTGGAGTGATTTCTTAGTTTTTCACTTTCCAATTGAGAGTAAATTTTTAGGGGTTCTCGGAAATAGTGGGAAAGATGGATAGGAAACCTATTATACAACCAAACGTGGTGGCAATCCTCACACTATACAATTATTTTGATTGGAAGCCCAAAGAAAAATTCCAAGTCAGAAGGAAAGGACTGTACAACTTGACGACGGGGACAGAAACAAAACCTACACCAACAATTGAGAAGATTGGATGTGTGAACCGAAAGGATGAATCCACATGACTTATTCTTGAATTTATTTCAATTGATCTATGGTTTCATGTTGCCACATGCAAGACTCCAAACGATATCTGAACCACCTTGGAAAATTTGTTTGGAAAGCAGGATGAGATGAAAAGTGATATGTTTGAGGTAGAGTTGAATACTTTGGATCCTAAAAGTTTTGATAATATACAAGATTTTTTTACTAAGTTTAAATATTTGATATTGATCTTAGCAACTTGTGGTAATGATAAGTCTAAACAAATGGACCAACTTATTCTAACAATCTTGGCCAAGCTAGGACCATAATATGTTGTCTATGTTTCTACTTTCCATTAAGGAAAGTATCTCATGTGAACAAATTGGAAGATGCCTACCATGGATCAATTCATTGATTCTCTCACACATGAGTAGGAAAAACTCATTCAGATGGGTCTATTCGGGGATCCCAAAGCACATGCACTCACCATGCATGATGGAAAATGATCATCCAAACAGAATGAGAAGGAGAAACATAACGAGAAGGAGGGATATTCCAAACCCTTTAACGATTCTTCAGGTTCCAAAGACTCTTCAGATTCCAAGAAGAAGAAGAAGAAGAAGAAGAAGAAGAAGGCAAAGCAGTGCACTTATTGCAATAAATAGAATCATGAAGAATCGACATGCATGAAGAAATAGATCAATCTTATGGCACATCCACTTCAACATAACAACCTTGGAAACTTCATTCCAGAGGGAGTCAAGAAGCAAAAGGAAGAAGATCCTGCTCCTAAGAAAGGTAATCATCATGCTCCTGTTGAAATTAATTCCTCATATGATTCATGGAGTATAGATTCTGGTGCATCCCATCATATGACAACGAAATATGAAGTTTTCTCTTCTTTGAGTCCATGCTCAAGACCCCCTATTCTCGTGGGGAATGATACTCTTGTATTAGTAGCAGGAGGGGGGAGAGTGGAACTCAATAATGGTAGTTTTGAGAATGTTTTACATGTTCCAAAGATTTCTATGAATCTACTCTCAGTTTATCAAATCACTCAGAAAGGTAAAAATGTTGAATTTATATCAAATTCAGTTTCAATAATTGACATGCATGACAATTCCATCATTGCAATTGGTGAGGTGGATCACAATTCAAGGTTGTATAAATTCACTAAGTTTTCTGAGGATGACTCATGTTTTATACTTACACGTAAGGAGAGTACTTTGCATGCACCTCCAGTGCAACATGCAGATACTATTGTGCTTCCATTAGTTTCAAACATCATAGATGATTCCATACACTCATATTTTGTATATAGAAATAAGAAGGTAGTACATCTAGATAATAAGTCAATGTTGAAGCTTTAGAAGATTCCCAAGAAGAAATATACCACACTTCATGAAGCAAGAAACCTTGTAGAGAATCCATTGGATTTGAGGAGGACTCGATCTCGGTATGAGGAGTCTTCTCATGTATTGTCAGCTTCTAAGCTTGTGATGCTCATGCATTTCTATATGGTTCAATATTCTGATCCGTAGCTCTACAGTGAGGCTATGGGAAATCCATTATGGCAAGCGACCATGTAGAAGGAGTATGACTCACTCCTAAATAATCAGACTTGGCATCTGGTTTCACTTCCACTAGAAAGGAATATTTTCAGGTGCAGATGGGTCCACAAGATCAAGAGGTACAAGCCTAGACATGTTGCAAAAGGACGTCATCAGATCCATAAATATTTCTACATCTTCACGAAGACATTCAGTGAGAAAAAGTTTCAGACTTTGCAGGATCGTCTTGTAGTGAAAAACACAGTTGCCTAACAACTGCCTTTTCTTCTTTTGATGCATTGTCTTTTGAGGGGGGGTTTTGTTCCCACATGGTTTTCCCTCTTTCCTCATTTTTATCCAGTGTTCATTATTTGCATTGTACATGAGTACTTAATATGGCCTAGTAGCCGAGACTTATTTTTTACTTCATAGTGATGTTCAGAGGGGGTGTTGGAGAAGTTTCTATTTTCGACACACTAGTTCAATGGGAGTTAACTGACTATTTCTATTTTATATCATCACTATTATGCTATTATGAATGCATGAATTCTGCTATTATGGAATGATATGCCTTATATATGAGTGTATTCCATTCATTCATTGTATCATATTGATCATATTGATCATCATCTATGTATCAATCATTAACTCATTGGAGTAGTGTGAATATATTTTCTCATTCTTCCATAATGAATCTCTCTTCCTTTCTTGATAAGATTTGTTTGTATTTCCTTTAGCTATATCTCCTATGTAGGTTTTGATGAAACATTGACACCCTCCCCCTCTCTCTCTCTCATCAAACCCTCTCTCTCTCTCTCTCATCAAACCCTTTTCCCCCCTCCCTCTCTCACTAACTGTATCCCCTTCCCTCTCCCACATCCTTTCTCTCCCACACTAGTGCACTTTATCATTTGAAATTGCACCAATGCGTTTAATTGAGATAAACATTGAAGACTAACCTCTATTATTTCTTCCGCAAAGAAAAACCTCCACACAGTTTAAATAAATATGTTTTAATTTTCATTATGCAGATGTAATTGTATTACGGTGTGTTATTACTTACACACCTCTTCGGTGTGTTATTAATTATACATCACACCGATGCATTTCAAATTGTCTATTGCACCGACTAAAGCAAGTTAGAAAAATAATGTGTGCTTACTATCAATACTTTGAAATTTATTACAAAAATAAATCGCTCCATTATGCATACCACGTCGATGCATTATGAATACTGCACTGGTGAGTTACGCACAAAATAACACACCGAAAACCTAAATCTTGAAAAAAACAACACACATATTTATCATCAATGCGCCAAAATATGCAATGAAAAAATGAGTGGGAATTTGAGTTTTTATGTTTATAAAGGAAAACTCTATTCATTGTTTTATAATTTGCCAAATTTTAGAGAGGATATTTGTGCAACAAAGATTTATCATCAAAGATTTCCGAGTGGGTGGGTATTTTTTGAAGAGCCAAATTCGAGGGGGATTACTGTAGATCACATAGAAATCTGTATAGTAGAAATTTCAGGTATATGATTTCATTCTAGTAATCATCTTGATCATTCTCTTATTTGATTCAAACAATTTTCAGTGCATTCCCAAACAAAAAAAAGATTTCATAATTACCTTCAGTATTGGAAGCCCTAATTTCCTGACTGTTCTTTTGTTTTCTCCTTCTATATTTCACAAGAAGAATTTTTTAAGCACAAATCTTTATAGGGTTTGGTTATTTATATATGAGTGTCTCATATCCGTTGCAATGAAACCACTCATTACATTAGATCCTAAACCCTCACGTTGCTGTCGATTTTTCGTTTTAAAAAATGCATTCACAGTGACTGGTGTGCTATTTACACAGTAAGCGCACTAGAGTGTATTTGTTTGTAAATAGCACCGCTTGATTTAAATTCAAAATCTTATTAAAAATCCTTTTCAAATTCGACAATGCACATTTTACCGAAACATGCATTGGGGAATATTTATTACAAAGTGCACCATTGAGTCTAAAATTGAAAAATCATTGTTTTATATGGAAATCGTCATTTCTTAAATTTCTTCAGTGCTCGACGATGTGTAATAAATAGTACTTAGGAAGCAATTCTTTTCTTAATTCATAAAACACTGGCTGAATATAAAAATTTATAAAATGTTTTCAATTTCACAACAACATTGTTATACTATACCGGTGTGTATATTGGTGCGTACATATTTTGTTAAAACCCCGGTGCGAATTATCTTAATATAAACACCAGGTTCCTTTTTTTTTTTAAATAATAATTTTTATATCTTTTTTTTCTAGGGAGATTTTGAAAACAGTGTAGAAGAAGATGTTAAAAGAAATAAACATAATTTCATCGCAAAAGGAGCCATCCCATATCCAATGTGCATCATAGGTATATAATATTTTTTTATTCTTTTATATATATTGAATTTAAGTATCGTGTGAAATACTAATTTTCAATTGTTTTGATGCAAAAACGAAAAACAAATAGAATCCATTCATCACATAAGACATGAGACAAGGAATAAAATGTTTGATCGCAAATTTTGTGAGCATTTAGGTTTTTGACCTTTCTTAATATTTCATGTTTGCTATGATATTTATATTTAAATAATTAATATACACTTGTCCATGGATGTCTTCTACTAGGTGTTAACATACAAAGAGGATCCAACCCATAAATTGATAAAAAAATGGGTTAAGTATGTTGTGAGTATATGTTGAAGAATAAAAGTTTAATTGAACAATTTGTAAGTAACTATGCTTTTTAAGTTTCCTTGGTTTTTAATTAATGAAAAAACAAGAAACTTTTATATTGATTATATCAACTATGCTTTGTCATGTCATATTAAACATGCAGGAAACAAAGTATGGAATGCAAACATCAGAGAAGATTTTGAGAGAATTCATGAAACATAGCTTTGAAAGAATGTGTATTGTTTATGAAAGACTTGGTGCTAAGGTATTTTTTTTACGCAATCATGTATATTCTACTATATGTGTGTGTGTGTGTGTGTGTGTGTGTGTGTGCGTGTGTGTGTGTGTGTTATGGTAGATACGAGATATATTAACCTCCATGTGTAACCTTTGGCTAGAATAGAATATTCATGAAGCAAGAGAAACCTTAAACAAATGTGTAAAAACCCTAGAAGACAAGTCAGCTCAGTAGAATAAATAATATCAATGTATTATCTTCCAAAAGGACAAGTCAAACCAGATAGGTGATAAGAACCATTATAAATAAGAGGTGCTTTAACTCATTTGTACCAACTTCACTCACACTCTCATGGAAACATAGCACAAGTTTGGAGCTACAATTACAAGTTAGGAAGGTGCATCTTCTGGGGTGTTTCTTGGTATCTCTCTCTCTAGCTCTATATGTTGATATTATGGTAGTTGCGGGAGGTATTAAACTCCATGTGTAACCCTGATGAGAATAGAATATTCTGGGAAGCAAGAAGAAACCCTAAAACATTGGACATAACCCTAGAAGACAAGTCAGCTAAATGAAATATTTAATATTGAGTGTTTAGCCTCCAGAATGAGAAGTCGGCCCAGACAACTAAAGAGAAACGGTATAAATACAAGACACCAGAGCTCATTTTGAGGACACAACTCGCAAGTGCATAAATGTAAGAGTGTGCATTGCAAAATCTGGGTAAGTGCGCAAGTCTGGAGAGTAGCTACAACTACAACTACTGCAACCTGTATTCTCGGTTTAGGCTTGGAATTTATATTGGTTATGGTTTGGACTTTATGCCTTGTGTGCTAGCTCTAGAGAGAGGTACACTACATTGATTGGCTATTAGACCTATGGTTTGCTTCCTGAATCATTCTCTGTCAAGGTTAAGGTGCTTGGGGGTGGCTTCGGCCTATGGGTGGGTGACAATATTGCTATATTTTCTATGGTTAAACGAGCACATATATTATTTCTAACAGGTTATGGGCCCACACTATCTTCGGAAAGTCTAACCACTGGAAGATAGATTGGGAGGATTTGCTCAGTTACAACTGTAGTTGTAGTCAGTTTTTGCTGCAACAACGAAACCTTAACTCTCTTGTTGAAGAACCTTAAGTGAAGAGATGGACCTAATTTCTAGATAGCCTAGTGCACCCTAACCCAGCGCACCTCCCGGTACTCTCAGCAAGCTAAGATGCCAAGTTTGAGTTTTTGGTCAAAGTCAAAGGTTGACCAAGTCAAATTCAAAGTAGGTATGACTTACCCTATGAATTCATAAAACAAGTTAGAAGGGTCTTATAACTTTAGAGCATGGAAGACAAGGATTGACCTCATCCTTGCCAAGAATAAAGCGTTGGATATCGTGAAAGGAAAGATTATGGAACCACAGGTTGAAGAAGGAAAAGACAAGGAACCTCAGAACATTGCAATTATGGAGAAGTTCAAGGACCATGACATCAATGTCATGAGTATCATAGTGGACTCTATAAAAGACCACTTGATACCCTACATCTCTAATCTTGACTCATATAAGAAGATGTACGATGCCCTAACTAACCTCTTCTCAATCAGAAACATTGGACAAGTAATGAGTCTAAAGAATGAGCTTCGTGACATGAAAATGAATGATGATGACAACATAACATCATACTTTGTGAGAATATCTCAGTTAAGAGATCAACTACAAGCTATTGAAGAAATCATTTCAGAGAAGGAACTGGTAAATATGGTGCTCAATGGTCTTCCCAAGACATGGGATGCATTTTCCGCAAGCATGAACACAAGGAAAAAGTATCCCACATTTGAAGAAATTTGGACTTGTTGTGCATAAGAAGAATAAATGATTAGTGCAAAAGACAAATTTCAAAGGAAAGATGATGATCAAGCCTACACAAAAAAGTTCAAGAAATTCAGGAATAAGAAAAGGTTTGACTCAAGGAAGAAACCAAATCAAGAGAAAGATATGTCAAAAATACAATGCTTCAACTGTCGAAAATATGGTCACTACAAGAATCATTGTCCCGAGTAATAGAAAATGAAGGAAACGCATGAAGCATCAATTATCGAAGAAAGGGAACCCTCAAAGAAGGCCAAGCAGGATAAAACATACTTCTTCTTTTAAAACAAGGTAAGAATATTCTTCATAGTTCTTGTACATACCATGTTTACATAGTTTCGATACACATCTTGCATATCTATTTCTTAGAAGATAAGATGTTCAAGTGAAACAATACCTATGGAAGAATAACAATATAAGGATTGCTATCACAATGAATACAAGTCAAGCAATACACATGAGAAGATGAAGTGCATTGACAATCCTTGGTAACAATTCCTGTGGAAGCTATTATATAAGTAAAAACTATCAGATAAGCTGAAATCAGAATCAAACTTGAAGAGGCCCAAAAGAAGTCAAAACAGAAAGAAGTTAGCAATCAAGAGGAAATTAGAAAAAGACTTGTGACACTTTGTAGAAGGCAATAAGGATGCAGACAGAAGCGTGGACTCTCTTAGATGGAGGGAGTTGATTACAAAATTCCAAAAGAAGAGCATGCATTCATGCATGAAGAAAGGTGTTACAAGGGAAAATATCTCTATGGCTAGGGTAAACCAAAACAGACGGAAACAACTACAGAAATCAACTCTATCCCAAAAACATGCTATATAAACCAATATGCAAGCGAGACAAGAAAGAGGCCTACCTCGTCTAGATGTTCGATGAAGTCCACCGTTGAGCACTTTGACCCAAAGCTATATACCCGCAACTAGTTCTCAACAACCAAGAAAAGAAAGCATATGGTGATAATATAAAAGGTTAACACATTAGATAGCATAATCCATTAATAAACATAACAAATATGCCCATGGATAATAACTCATATATTTGCAAGATATCAATTGGACGGGAAATGAGTATTTCTATTAATAAATGATCAGCAAAAGTGAAAATATTACAGACTTATGTGTTGGCACGTTTCGAAACCGAGAAACCAAGTTCCTTCCAAGTGGGTGTTACACATTATTTTCATCACCCTTATGACTGTTAATGATGTAAACATATCCATTTCCTTCAGAGGGGTTAGTGGCCTGAATTCCTGAAGAAATAAGGGAGAAGAACTTTGCCTGAGAGAAGAAGTTGTATTTTCCTTTGTAAAAACCCTATTAAGGAAGATCGTCGCAGGCTGCACTATACGCAGGCTGCAGCGATACTTGATCACCACACTCTGCTTTAAAGATAGACTACGACGTCGTTGCAGGCTGCACTATAGCTAGGGTGCGATGATTCGTGTACGTGGGAAAAACAAGCATCTTCTCTATGCTTCTAGAAGGAGAAACTTCTATGGTGAGGTGGCCCCCGAACGGTTTGGATCTTACTCTCTTTCATGATTTAGCGAGATCATCCTAACCTCCTCACCTTATCCTCTTCAGCTTATAAAAGGAGAGGAGCTCTCATGGAGAAAGTTAGCTTGGCTTTAGATTGTAAATTTAGCTTGGGTTTTGTAGCTTGGAGTTTTTTGGAAGCTCCTATGTTGGCTTTGAGCTTTGTTTTGTCAAGATAGATTGTGAGTAGCTATCAGATCTACAGTCTCAGAATCCGTGGATCATAAGTGTATGGCAAGCAAGGAACTATTGGAAGGAACCTGATGACATCAAGGCATCTGGTTGTATCTTTCTTCCACATTCTTTAATACATATATACTTTTCTTTCCTATATGAATGTTATTTTTCCATATTGTATAATTCCTTGATCACATACATAGTTTCATATCGAATAGACTCTGTTATTCTTGTCTTCATTGGCTTGTGTTTCTTTGCAGATATTTCTCCATAAGCCTCGTGATGGTTCTTGGATTGCATTGTCAAATATGGATCTTCGATATTTAAAAGGTATGTTCTAGATCCATTTCTCATTTGATAATTGAAATCTAAGGAAATAGTAGTGTATTGTCTTGTTTTGTTCTAGTTTCGTAGTGAAGCTAGGGGGATTGATTTGTGTCCGTACTTAACAATTAGCCCGATAACATTGGGCCTCCACCACTTCAATCCTCCACCAAAGGCAAACTCATAGAAGGAAGACAATGAGGTTCTTCATCAATAAGGGAAGATCTTGGGGGATGAACATTGTGTTCAGACTTAAAGAACAAAGGGATGCAGACTCAATATGAAGTAAATAATTTCTCGAGAGTAACTTTGCTCTCAAAGTTGAATTCTTTCAACTCTTTTCCATAGCTCAGAATTGGCCCATTAATAGCCTTCAAATGGAACTGAAGGGTTGATTCAGAACGTTTCCAGTATATGGAAGGCCAAGAATTAGAGATATCCTATCGTGACATGGAAACCCGACATTAATTTTCATTTTTTGGCACAAATCCCGATGTACGCGGGCTGTAGTGGAGCAGCCTGCGTATACACATGTTGTATAGTAGGCAAGGTGTGTACATGTGGAAAAATTTGTATTTTTAGCTCTGGATTTTACAAACAGGGATGATAAGTCTGCATGGGGGAATGGAAAAAGGCCTTCTGTGAAAGATTGCATAGGGTGAGGCAAATATTTCTATAACACAAGGATTAGGATGGAGCTAATCCTAAATAATATGATCCATTAAGGATTATGAAGTATCTATCCATGTTCCCATTGAAAGTAGCAGCCATGAAAAACAACACGTGTTCAGTTTGACTTTAGAAGAATTCTTCTTCGAAAAGAAGCCTTAAAGTATCCTTGGTTTTCCATCTACATCCATGATCCTATGATGAAAGGAAGAAGTTGGAATCTTTAGGGCATGGAATCTATAGAAAAATCCATGGACCCAAGAGCTAAAGAGAAACATGAGGAAGGACATGAAGATTCCATGAGAGAAAGAAAATCCAGAAGAACCAGTTATTATACCGAGAATCACAAGACTACCAGCATGGTTTGAACCCACTAGAAGCAATCAAGTAGAAGAAATGGAAGTTATGATGAAGAACAATATATGTAAGAAGTTGTGAAAAAGGATTATGAATGGAAGCATTGCGAGATTCAGAACTAGAGGTTCTTCYAGAAGGAGGAGAAGACTATGATAAGAGATTGTTYYTGTAAACCAAATACACCTMTGTMTGAGCTATTATATCTCTTGCAGTATCCATGGATTGAAGTTTACATCAGTTGGTTGTAAAAGATTKTTCTCCCAATAGAGMATTTGAGGAAGAAGCTTATGTAAATCATTTGAGATATACCAGAAAGAGACCCATGTATGAAGATATAYGAAGACCTTGTATGGATTCAAACAACTTGATGCATAATATCTCATATATAGCAAAAGTGTGGTGAAAAATTTCTATGACAAACACAGTGTATTAGAATAGTTACTCAGAAGTCTGGGATGATGGATTGCTAATCCATGGCAAAMTCTCATGATGAAAGAAGAAGTGMTACTTGGATATGTTTCAATTTGATCCTTGSCATGATGTCATGAGCTAGCAGGAAACATAAGTGTTGAATTCGACCATGATATATATTGTAATGATYAGAGCTACATGAATCCTTCAGAGAAAACCAGTGTCCCATAACAGACCAAAGTACATTGAGATCAAGCATTATGTGATGAAGTCCAGAAAAAAGAAGTGGTTCTCCAATATATCTCCACAGATGAGCATATAGMAGATATTTTGATAAAACCTCTGTCCAAGATGAAAAKATTGCAAGTTGGGGCTCGTGGAGATGACTTCCTTATTGAAAAAGGAAGAGATTACTCCCAGGTTGGGAGGGAGCACTGATGTTTTATTGATTTATGGACAATCATTTTTTAGTTAAAAAAATGGTCCAGGATGAGCAGTTCCTTTCTAGTTCGGAAAGTGGTTTGAGATTTCTGACGGACAAGCATTTTCCAGTTTGGAAAATGGTCCAGATCGGACAATCATTTTCGTAATGAAAATGGTTTGATAGATTGTTGATGTACCATAGACATCGATTCGCCTTGTGGCCAGTGTGGGGGAATGGTCTAGGACAGTCATTCTTCTTGGTAGTCACTATAAGTAGTGGTAAAGTAGAATGGTCCACCTCCCTGGGAAATCATTCTTTCGAAGTTCACAGTTGTGAGCAGTTTCGAAGAATGGTCCGTTTTGGAGGTTTGTGGAGGACAGTCATTCCATAGGGAAAACTCATTCTATCCAGGTTGCACTATGGTTAGTGCTGGAGGAATGGCCCAGTTGTGTGAATGGTCCAGGTTAAAAAATCAGGGACAGACATTCCCTAGGGAAGAATCATTCTCTCCAGGTTGCATTATGATTAGTGCCAGAGGAATGGCCCAGTTAGGTGAATGGTCCAGGCTAAAAAATTAGGTATAGTTATTCTTCTATGCTTGAGAAGAATAGTCCAAATAGCCCATGGTTGATGTTTTACTTTCTGAGGGCATATGCTCTTCCATATATCACAGATGTGAGTGGAAGAATGACCCAGATGACTCAGTTTATATCATGATATTGTTTCTATGCAGGTTGATATTAGATGATATGATTTCTATGGAGACTGTATGTCTCTAGACAATATATGTATGCTACTGTGGTGGATGTGTTCCACCGATTGTGACTATGTGTCACTGATTAAGTAGTCATGTGCTACTTGGTGTGGTTGTGTACCACAGGATAGTAGTTGTGTACTACTATGGATAGACACAGTTGTGTTCTATTGCATGACATTGTTTTGATTTCCATGTAGACTATCATTAGTGTTGAAAATGATTATCAACTATATGGATAGTCAGTATGCTAGTGGACATACATTCTCTAGGAGGAAAATGGTCCAAGACATTTATTCTTCTATGACGTATGTCTGGATTAGAAGAATAGTCCTTGTAGCCCATGGTGTGGCTTCTAGCATTTGTTGAAATAGTTATTCTTCTAGGACATATGTCCGGATTAGAAGAATGGTTCTTGCATCACTTTGTGGAGTGAGTGACTTATTCAGTATCATGCCTGATTACTCACATGGAGTATGGCTTCGAGAGATGATGTAGTTGACACTATCAGATGATATTGATAATGATGAGGGTGCTCGTGATCTAATCATGAGATAGCCTATATGGCTATGATGATTCTACCGGTTGAATGGTATGTTTGTGCTCAATACCATTGCCTACAATACCTACCTAGCTAGGAGGGAGTGTTGATATTATGGTAGTTACGGGAGGTATTAACCTCCACGTGTAACTCTGACGAGAATAGAATATTCTGGGAAGAAAGAAGAAACCCTAAATCATTGGACATAATCATAGAAGACAAGTCGACTAAAGGAAATATTTAATGTTGAGGGTTTATCCTCCAGAATGAGAAGTCGGCCTAGAAAGCTAAGGAGAATCAATATAAATACAGGATGCCAGAGCTCATTTTGAGGACACAACTCACAATTGCAGAAATGTAAGAGTGCACACTGCAGAAATTGGGTAAGTGCGCAAGTCTAGAGAGTAGCTGCAGCTGCAACCACTGCAACCTGTATTCTCGGTTTAGGCTTGGGATTTCTATTGGTTATGGTTTGGACTTTATGCCTTGTGTGCTAGCTCTGGAGATAGGTACACTACATTGATTGCCTATTAGATCTAGGGTTTTCTTCCAGAATCATTCTCTGTCAAGGTTAAGGTGCTCAGAGGTGTCTTCGGCTTATGGTTGGGTGACAATATTTCTATATTCTCTATGGTTAAAAAAGCACATCTATTATTTCTAACACTATCTAGCCTAAGATATGTGCCCTACCTTCTAGTATTTCTTGGTGGTATTCTTGGTGACATTCTTGGTGGTATTTTTATATTCTTGGTGGTATTCTTGGTGATAGCCTAAGAAGTGCAACTGGAACCACTGGATTTGAGTATTGTTCTTGTTCTGTGGTTGCAGAGACTCTCTCTCTTGTGTGCTACCATTGGAAAAGGTGCGCTCTCCTTATCTTGTGATGTTGTTGCAGTTGGATGGTGTTTTATTTTTCCATCTCATGTGACTATTGCAACTAGGCTTTATCTGTTGGTTCTAGTGTGGATTTCCAGAATCAGTATATCTAGCAAAGGTTAAGGTGCTCGGGGGTGGCTACGTGCCTATGGTTGGGTGACAATATTGTGATATTGTCTGTGGTTAAATGATCACATCGAAATATTCTAACAGGTTATGGGCCCACTCTACCTTTAGAGTAGTCTAATCACTGGAAGGTAGATCTCAAATTCTTTGTTAATCTTGTTACACCGAAGGTGTTTTTAAGGGAAGGTTGGTCTTGAGTTTTCGTCATTTTTCTAGAGAATATAGGAATGTGCCATATGTAACCAATTATTCATTGACAATCATTGAATCATCTCCTTCCACGTTTTTTATACTTCACCGACTCCAAATGGCATCTTCCAGGCAACTTCTTCATCCCTGTCTGCCCCAGTCCCTATTTATTTTTGTCCAAGTCCCATTCCTTATTTATTTTTGTCCAAGTCCCAGTCCCTATTTATTTTTGTCCAAAGCATTAAGACGACCATATAATGCTTTCAATTTTTTTCCAAATCATTAAGAAAACCATATAATGATTTCAAACTTCGACCTCTCATTCACATGCCAAGTCACTCCCACATTGAAGAAAAGCTTTAACATGCCTCCTTCCACAGCCACAAATTATAGCAGAAAGCCATCATCATCAAATTTTGTTGTTTTTTGCACACCGGGAAGAAATTGTTTGTTCCCATTCTGGAAGAAATGACAGCAAAACCAAAATCAAGTTACGAGTGAGGCCCGACCAGAATTGATAGCTGAGCCCACAAAGGCTTGGTCGAAATCCTTCATTGGAACCCATGAATACCTGGCTCCAGAGGTCATATCCGGCAAGGGCCACAGTAGAGCCATGGACTGGTGGACACAGGGAGTCTTCCTCTACGAGATTCTCTTTGGTCAGACTCCATTCAAGGGCGCTCGAAAGGATTCCACGCTCACCAATATCATCACCCAACCATTGAAATTCTCGGCCGACATGAAAAGAATCAACTGGATGGAGAGATCAGCCGCCAACGCCGTGCAATGGAACGCCGCCTGTGATTTGATAAAAAATATTCTGGTAAAAGACTCGAGGAGGCACCTCGGATCAACCTGAGGAGCCGTTGATATTAAGAAACACCCTTTTGTAGGCTCTGGAGAGACTACACCCGTCTCAGAAATTTTCTATTCAAACACTCTGTGATCAGTGCCTCTTTTCCATTTACAGGATGTGTGTGAAACATACGATTCACAATGATGCCACTTCACCTTCATTACGAACTAATCTCTTATATACACACAGAGCCCACAATATATATACTCCACTCTACTGATTTGGGCAGAGCATACTCTATGCAAGTAAGAGAATCATTATTTCAATTCCATACATTATAACTGGTCCGTATATTGTTACTCAGTCTTTTGAGCTTCATGCATGGCCTGCAGGAAAATCACAAATGGAAACATAGATATGAATCAGAGGATGATTGTTATATGTGTTATCCTTGATTTCTATGGATAACTAGGAGATCATATCTCGAGGCCCACAGGTCCTAGACATGGAGTACCGAGAGAAGGATTGACTTGAGCATAGCCCTAGAGGGCCCATGTTTCTTCTCTTTCATCAGACTCGTCTTGTCAGCAACAACAACATCCATCACCATCGGCCTGGTCTTGTATCAGAGTAGGCTCTTGTTCCATGAGGTAATTGGTTCAGGTATCACGGTATGTGTCACTTTTGATCATTATAACCTTTAGATATATGCATCTTACTCCTTTTATCTCTGACAACTGCTTGGATCTTACATTAACCCACTTGACCATGGTTGGGGGGATTGACAGGGTGTCCTAGCAAGCCTATACCCATAGGCTTTGGTTTGCCATCGGGGGGGATTTTTGAAGAGCCATCGACCGCTCCCATCATATCATCACTTTTCATATTATCTCCTAGTCATCTGTCCCATTCCTTTACTCTGGGCATTAGGATGATCTGTTTGTGGGGTTGCACCTTATCTCGTGGGAAGAAGGGGCTAAAGGCCCAGAAGGTAAAAGCAGTTGGTAAAAGATAAAATACATAAATAATGAAACCTATATATGCCTCGCCCATGGATCCCCGAGAAGGTAATAAAAAGTCTCTCAGTAAGAAACAAGGGGGACCCTAAGAAAAAATAAAATAAAATACCTAGCCAAGAGGATAGGGGGTCTCATCACAAGCCATCCTATTATGTTCATGGGTACCTAACAGCATGACAATGCCACTATTTGGTTACCACGCCGGGGAAATTACCTTTGGTTGCATGGCCAAGGGAAAGGGGGTCTCATCACGAGAAAGCCTTATCATCTCTGTGAAAGTGCTTGTGGGTAACACTATCATCTCTGGTCACCACGCCAAGGCAGTGTCCTCTAATTAGTCCTTGAAATAAAAAAATAAAAAGAAAACAAAGAAAAGAAAAAGAATAAAGGCAATAAAGGGCTTGGAAAAAATTGCATCCATGACAGGTACAGCTCGCCTTCTACAAAGGCACCCACAGGTAATACCATCCATCCCTGTCTCTCACTCTACCCGTATGTCTGGACATCCCTTGACCACATCACCTTGTTTTACATGGCTTGGATGATACACCTTGGAGACTTACCTTTCCTTATGGATACTAGCCCAATAGGGTGTTTTGTCTTTTTCTTCAGCTTTGTATTGTAGGCTTTTGTAATATCTTTGAGCTATTGAATGATATATCAGGGTTTTTATGCATATGTTTGATAACATTAATGATGAGACGTGATTAACATCGCTATGATCCCTGTGATTAATGAGCCCATGGAGGGAAAAGTTTTTGATGTGCAGGACCATGCCCGATGAACAGGTACCAGTGGACCGGTACACATGGGGAGATGATTAGTTCGAACCTCCATTGGGTTGAAGAGCCCATCAAATGGTTGCTGGGACCCCATCAGGGGCAGAGACAAGACATTGTTTGACTGAGATTTTGCACATGAGAAGAAGAAGGACGTCCATCAGGGACACTTTGGATGAGCCCAGCCCAAGGGGGTTGACCCACTTTCAGTGGAACGTTTCCCTTTGATGGCCCAGGACGTCACCTAGGAGACATTGACGTCATCTTGAGCTTGTGGCAATTTGACAGGGCAGCTGGCACGTGTGACATGATTGGGAGGCCCAAGAGGGCCAACGTTTTGTCATTTTGTGCTGTATTTTTCCCTAAAAAGGGCTAACATATCCCTTAGTAGGGCTTGACGTCTTGCTTATGCTCAGTTAAGGCTTTGATTTGACAATTTAATGTAAAAACAGTATAATTTTGGTTTGTAGCCTTGTCGGCTATTTTTAATGACCTAAATTTAATTAAAGGTCATGATACAGTATATATTGAGGAGTTTTCCCCTCATTTTGACATAACACACAACTCACTCTCTTGTGAGATCTGATTTTTTCACCCTAGTTGGGGTATTTCATCTTTTAAGTGAGGC
>ML812287.1:164139-174316 GCA_009831015.1 Picea engelmannii
TATTAAGCGGGGTTCGTAATCGATCCTCGACCATCGATCTAGGCACACAAACTATAGCCATCCAGATTTGTGTGCTTCTTAACACGAATTCCAGACCCCCCCCCTCGTTAAAGGAAGAATGGCAAGGGAGGTCTGGAATAGGATCTCGTCCGTAGATCTGGGCGCGTAGATCCAGGCCACCCATATTTGCGCACGTCTTAGCTCAATGCGCCCATTTTTTGTTCGATGCTGGATGGTTGAGATCTTTCTTTGATCAACAGTCCTATTCCTTTCATGACTTCTTGCATCGGGGATTCATGATGTGTCTCTCCCCCAACTTCTCGATAACCAATTCTGCGAAAGCACGGATGTGCACCACGCATCCTTCAAACAGATGACTGAGATGAGTTTAATAGCAAAGGGTGCTACCTCTAGTTTTGGCTTGCTTGATGCGACCTGACGCTAGGACCGTGGGCCAGACTCCCGGGGCCTCACGTCTCACGTCTCGGGGATTTCTACTGCAAAGGAGGGGTGACCCCTTGTCGCTTGGAATCACTATGGGACATAATCGTGCGCCATGTGGCTCCTGCTGGATTGGACGGCCATAAATGTTTCACGACTATGGCCATAAGGGATGAGACCAGGTGTTAATCCTCGTGCAACTCCATGGCTCAGACTTACTCGATGATCGTCGATCTACTTTGTTGATGGATCTTCACCATTTGAAAACAAAAATTCCCACCTGCAAGCATTTTAAGCCCGAAACAAGATTTTTTCTGAGTTTTGCGCTTGGGCGCTTCTGGATATAGCCTTGAACAACTTGATTTGAAGGTTTTTTTAAGCCCCATATCTCTCATTTTAAACCAAGGGCCTGAATTCAAGAAAAACTCACCCTTACAAGAATTAGTGATAACATTAGGCTCCATGGGGGATAGATTCGTCCTTGCGATGCTCTAAGAACTCCTTTTGCAGATTCAGTGCCTTGCTATTGGGCTATGGAATCTTTATTAAAGACGAAAAACAAACAAGAAAACAATATTTACAGACACAGGGGAGCTAGTCATGGCTCAAACAAAACACTTCTTCAGGAAATGCCCATTCACAGGGCCATTAAAAACCTCCCTGCCCTCCAAATCCTGCAACCTGTAAGTATTATTTAACAACACTTCAGAGATTTTGAAGGGTCCAATCCAAAGGGCCTCAAACTTGTTGTGATTCTGTCTATCCTACCTGGGAGCATCCCACTTAAGCACTAGATCTCCCAGCTGGAAATCTTCTTTTCTTGCCTTCTTGTCAAAGGCTTGCTTGATATTTTGTTGAAGGTCACGAGCTTTGTCCATCACCTGCTCTCTAGTCTGCTAGACCTCCACCAATTGATGAATTCTTCTAATTATATTGCCAGGTTCTCCTTGATAATCCTGAAATAATTTTTCTACTGGTAGAGCCAGCTGAGAAGGAAAAACAACTTCTGTCCCATAAACAAGTTGGAAAGGGGATATGCCTAGGGACCTCTTTGGTGTCACTCGGTCAACCCATAGGTCAAATTTTAGCTTTGAATCCTAGGCCTTCTTATTATCTTCCAACAATATTTTAATAATCTTGATTAAGATTTTTTTAGAGGACTCTGCTAGTCCATTGCCTTTGGGATAATAAGGAGTGGAGTGAATTAATGAAATACCAAACTTCTCACAGAACTTGAGCAAAGGCTCAGACTTAAAAGATGCAAAATTATCAGTAATAATTCTACTAGGACATCTAAACCTTGATATGATATCCTCCAAAAAACTAATGATTACCTTGTGTGAAGCACTCCTGGTGGGGATAGCTTCTATCCACTTGGTAAAATAGTCAGTTGCAGTCAGGATCCATCTATGTTGGTCTCTTGAGGGAGGATGAATCTCTTCAATGAAATGCAATCCCCATTGTTGAAAGGGTCCCAGAGCTACTACAGGCTTTAAAGGCAGAGATTTGAGTTGCTGCTTCCCTGAAAATTTTTGACATTTGATGCAGGCTCTAACTTCTCTACAGACATCAGTGAATAAGGTGGGCCAGTAGTACCCAACTCTAAGGATTTTGTAGGCCTTGGTATTCCAGAAATGATGGCCTCCACATAGGTTGTCATGAAAATCAAACATAACCCTTTGGGCCCCCTGTGGGTCCAGACACCTCAAAATCACCCCCAGGGGGTCTTTCCAGTATAAAATTCAATCAAAAAGGAAGTATCTAATCTCTTTGAGCTTTAGGTCTCTTGCCTTGTTCCTTTGCAAGTCATCAGGAGGCTACAATTTCTGTAGAAAATATATGACATCCTTATACCAAGGACATCCTACTAATGGGGGGGATTCCTGAGCATTTGTATCAAACAACTCAACCTGCTGATCTTTTGAGCATTCTTCAACAAAATTCATCCCCAAATCTTTGCAATTTGCTTCGGCCAATAACTTGGCCAAACCTTGACCTTTTATTAATTTGGTGGGCTTTATTTCCAGGTCAAATTCAAGGATCTTGGCAATCCACCGGCTCCTCCTTCCATCCATGTCTGGTTGAATAAGAATCTTCTTCACACCAGTTGAAGGGACATATGCATTGATTTTTTACTGTAAGACATAGACTCTGAAAGCTTTGAGATCTTTCACCAGGGCATAGGCTTGCTTCTCCATGATGTCATACTTGATTTATGCATCTCTCAATGCTCGACTGAAAAATAAAATGGGTTGCTCCAACCCTTCCATATTTTTCTGCAATAAAACAACTGCCACAATATCAAATGAAGCAAATGAGAAAATAAGAAAATCCTTCGAATAATCAGGACTGATTAGCATAGGTGCCTCAGTCAATGCCATTTTAATTTGGTTGAAGGATTCTCTGGGCTCAACAGTCCATTTTACTTCATTTCCTTTCATGAGCATGGTTGTGATATGATTTACCATTTTAGCAAAGTTGGAAACAAACCTCCTTAGAAAATTGATTTTTCCTAGGAAAGACTAGACTTCTTTCCTGGATCTTGGGAGTGACAAGGTTTGGATCACTTTGACTCTGTTGGGATCGATCCTAACTCCTTCAGCAGATACTATGTGGCCTATCAACTTTCCTTCCTTCATGGCAAACAAAGACTTCTTGGGGTTTAAGAAAAGGCCAAACCTTCTGCATTTCAAGAAAACCTTCCTCAAGTGATAGTAGTGCTCTTCATCATATCTAGAGAAGACTGTGATGTCATCTAGATAGATCACTACAAACTGATATTTTTCCCCAATGAAGGCTATGTCCATGGCTCGTTGAAATGTTGCCCCTGCATTCATCAATCAAAAGGGAATTTTGGCATACATGAATGTGCCCCAAGGATTGGTGAAGGTTGTTTTTTCTCTATCCTCAGACAGAATTGATATCTGATTGTAGCCAGAAAAGACATCAATCATGGATATCCTGGATGCACCAGTTACCCTCTGCAATATGTGTTCCATATTAGGTAGGGGGTAATTGTCCTTTCTTGAGCTTCTGTTCAAGTTCCTAAAATCGACAAAAAGTTTGATTTCTCTACTCCTTTTTCTTACTGGCACTAGATTAGCTACCCACTCGGAATATCTCAAAGGGACTATGATTTGAATCCAACAACTTCTTTACTTCTTTCTCCATGAAAGGAAGCAACATCGAATTAATCTTCCTTAGCTTCTGCCTGAATGTCTTAGCCTCTTCTTTCAGTGGGATCTTATGTTCAATGACAACTGTGTCATATGTCTTGAGATCTTCATAGGTCCAAGTGAAGACATCAACAAATTATTTTAATAACTCAGCATACTCGGCTCTCTTCTCCCTTGACAGGCTACTTGACAACTTGACGAATTTAGGGTGCTCCTCTGTGCCAATATTTCACTTCGTTACATCAACATCCTCATTTGAAACCTTACCCTTTACTGCCACATCATTCCCATCGAACAATCTTTCTAAAGGAACTAGTCCCTTTGGAATGTGATTGCTAGGCAATTGAACAATATGGTGATTAGCAATTTTATTTAAAAAAATATCAGGGTGAGGGTCACCTTTGGGATCAGGATCCTGATCAATGTGCAATGCAGAGAACTCATCAACAAACTCAAAAAAATTTCTGATTTCAAGATCATCCTCGAATACCTTCCAATTCTTGATATTGTCCAGTATAGATTGCCTATATCTTATCTCAACATCATATTTGATCTTAGGTGGTAGAGGGATCCTAAACTGGCTAGCTGAGAAAGCTAAGGAATCGACCAACGTATTTTCCTCTCTTGGAATAAAAGAAATGTTGAAAGCTGAGAAGAAATTATCAATTAGGTCCCACACCTCATTTTTGTAATTTCTGAGTCAAGGATGTTTAGCTCGATAAGAATTTTTGACCTGCTGGATTATCAACTCAGCATCTTTGAACACGGATACCTCTTCAATTCCCATTTCTTTTGCAGCCCTTAAACCTAAAGAAAGAGCTTCATATTCTGCCACATTATTGGTAGTTTCAAATTCTAACTTGTATGACAGGGATATGGTTTCCTGACAAGGTGGCACAAAAACCACTCTAGCACCAACACCTTCACTAGAAGAGGCTCTGTCAAAGAACATTTTCCACACAGAGGTAGTTGGAGGAGATATTTCATGATAAGAAATGGGTTGCTTTCTTATTTTAAGAGGGGCTTCAGGATTATCAGTGAGCTGCAATAAACTAGACCCCAACTCAGTGTCAAGTGAAAATATAGGATGGTTGGTGGGGTCTTCTTCATCACTAACAATGTAGGCCAGTTGAGCTTCTCTATACAATCTTCTATGTTCCCCTCCAAATACTGGAATGGTGGCATATATGAGGTCCATCTTTAATGTCCCTCCAAGATTTTTAATCCAAGATCTTGACAACAACATGCCAAACTTGGGGGGAACATCAACTACTACAATGTCCATGACCACACTCTTCATGGGAAGCTGAAATAAGGACACCACTAGGTCATTGATGACTCCAAGACATTGCACCCTCCTTGAATCAAAAGAGTACAAATCATGATAGGACTTTGTGACTTCCAGTCCCAATTCTTCCATGACTGTTTTGGGCATGAGGTTATGGGATGCACCAGAATCCATCAGACAATTATGCAGGACCTTATCATGTATATCTAGGGATGTGTAGAAGGGAGGGAATGAATCATATATATCTTCTACCATAGGGCCTAGGATGATTGTTGGATTTTCATCTTGGAGGTTTATTGAATTTGTGGAATAACAATGTGGCTTAGGCTGTAACAACTTAGAGAGGGATTTTTTGAAATCTTCATGCTTGACTAGCTCTTAAAGGGGGATAGGGATTCTAATCTTTTGAATTTCATGCTCAAAACTAAAGGAGGAAAGAGGCTTATGAATTTCCCTTACCTCAGGGGCAGGGTCTTTGGCTATTGGCAAGAGATTCTAAGCTTTCTTTTCTTTGGTGATATTCACTGCAGGCTTAGCAAGTTTCTTTTCTATGAGAGGCTGATCAGGGATGTCAGTCTTCCATTCTTTCTTCTTCAATCTGAGATTATATTTGTTAGGACTGCTATTATTGGATTTCTCCCCCTTACTCAAGTCATTTATTTGACTGTTCATAAGGGATTCTTCATATGCATATTGAGTCAAATGGGGAAAAGGGGAGGTGTCTCCAAAACAATGGTTTTCAGGACCAAGCTCATCTATCTCCTCTCCTTCCTCATTAGCAACAAGGTTATTTTGGAGAGGGGTTTGGATCCTCTGATCATCTCTATCTCTGTTCATTTTCTCCCTTGGAATCATCTGAGGGACATTGTTATTCGGCCTCGTGAAGTTGCCTCTGTTATCAATGTTTTGGGGATTTCTGTATGTCTGCTTTCCCTTAGATTTCATCTTCTCCATTTCTGCAATTAAGGACTTCACCATCTTGGTCAATTCATCCACTTGAGGATGAGCTATAGAAGAACTAGAGGTTGAGGCCTTATACTTTCCTTTCCCTCTGTCTTTGTCAGACTTTCTCCTGAGCCTGTTAACTGCCAACACATTGGATTCTACTTCCAGGGATGCATCTTGCATGTTAGCCAAGGAAGTAGCTCTTCTTTCTCTGAGCAAGAGGCAGAAATTAGGGTCAAAAGCACCAACATAAGTAATTTTAGCAGAGGCTTCTGAGGGTTTTATCTCAACATGGATCTTATTGTACATCTTATTGAATATTTTGGAGAAGTCAAAGACAGACTCTCCTTCATTTTTCTTCAAGGACCCAAACTTTGTAATGTAATACATGAAATATTTTTTATCTCCCCATTGTCTCAAGAAAGAATTATCTAGAGCTTCAATTCCAACAATAGATCAAGGGGTCAACCCCCTGAACCATTTCCTAACCTCACCATCAAGGCTCTAGACAAAAACTCTCATCCAGACATCTTCATTTTCAATGTTCAGGTTGTCTGCATAACTGTAGAAGGCAACGAGGTGCTCTTCAGCAGTTATGTCTTCCTCTCCAGTGATTTTAGGCATGTATTTGAGATAATCTCCAACAGGGAGAGCATTCAAGGGTTGAGGTAGAACTAGAGGGGCATACCTCGCAACCACAATGGCATCCATTCTATTTATAGGGGGGTTAGCACCTTCCATAAGGATATTAGGTGGAGGAGAACTAGGAGGAGAAGGTGTTCGGACAGGGGAAACTGGAATAGATCTTGCAGGAGGGAAAGGAAACAACAAAGGATTCAGAGAAAAGGCTATAGGGCTTGAGTCAGCAGAGGCTTCTCTTTCTGCAGTAGAAGCCATAGTAATAGGAGGAGGGGTGGTAAAGCTAGGAGTGGGAAAATATTCTATGGTCCTAGGTCTAGACTAAGGAACAACTTCAGGGGATAAAGGAGTGACAATGATTTCTCCCTCCAATACCAGACCAGGAGGGGAAAAATCAACAGGAACACTCCCAAAATTTAAAGTTCTAGAAACTCTAGCAGGAGGTCTGATAGAAAACTGAGAAGTAGATATTGGAGTTTCTAACAGAGGGAAGTGAGAACTATCAGAAATACCTGGTTCAACAGTAGAAGCTCCTTCTCTGAGGGCCTTTCCTTTTCTGATTAGTTTCTCAGGATATGCTTCAGACGTAGCTAGAGGCAGCTGTGGATGAGACCACATGTGTCTACTTTGGGAAGCCATAACTGAAACAGAAGGTCCACCACATTGGATTTGTCATAATGGAGTCTCCAGGTGCACAGTAACAATCTTGCAGGGTTCTTATTCCTGATGCACCTTCAAAATTAGAGGCTCAATGTCGTTCAATCCCAAGGAAAATATTCAACTTCGTCCCCGACAACAACGCCATAAAAGTTAGCATCAAAAGTCACTCTTGGATTGCAGTAGGAGTAAGATTGATACCCATCAGTTTATGTCAATTTTTTTTTATAAAAAGGGTGATCGACTGGAAGTAAACTCAATATAATATTGTTTTACCTTAGAATCCTAGACTACGGCTATGCATGAACAGGTGAGGTCTTATTTTAACTTCAGACAATGAGTTGTAGTAAGGGTGAGTAGGAGGAATACTTCTGTGAGAAAGTGCAAAGGTCTACTGTGAGCATCAAGTTTCCAACAGCTTGAAGAGGAAGAATTTAAACACACGAGCTTCTTGTATTCAAATCACAAGGACATTAAAAAAAATCATAACAACGTTACAATAAATTTTTTATATAACACTGTCACAATGCTTCATGTGACTTAGTATATCATGAACTCTTTCAATATTATATGGAAACTAGATGGAAGTAAGAAAAATGTTTGTCATTAAACAAGAATTTTCACCTACAGATGCATAACCACGGAAAACTAGTGCTTCATCAAAACTTTACAACAGGGAGCTTAGCTCTACCAACGATACCAACAAAAATGGAAAAAATGCCTACATATACTCAGACTAGCACAAACTGTTTGAGACACAGTCATGTCATGAGATCAATGCTTGACATTGAGGAGTTTCTTTGTCAGGTTGTGCATGCAGACATTGGGAAAACTCATGAAAGATGATTTGGAGGCGCCAGGGGAAGGATGAGGTGATGCTGATGTGGAAGCACCAGGTGGCGGACAAGCGGAGGCTGGGAAGAAGAAGAGGGGAGACACAAGCCGGAGATGAGAAGGTGATGTGGAGCGTGGAGGAGAGACGAGATGGAAGGTGGTAAACTGAGCAGGTAAGCGGTATAGTGTGGGGGTCAAAAAGTTTGATGCAGGGGGAAGAGGACGTGGAAGGCAGAGGAGACATGTGGTGGGAGATAAGAGGGATGAAGGGAAAGAGGTGGGCTAGGATGGCGCTGAGTGGGAGACACCTAGGAGAGTGGAGGATAGGTGTCGAAAAGAGAGGGAAATGGTAAGGGAGAGCGGAAATTGTTTTTAGGTGGGAGAGGGGCCGATAGAACGAGAAGGCGCCACATTAGTAGGGGGGCCCGGTTAGGAAAACCGCCTCATTCCGGACCCCCCNAATAACAAGGGGGGTCTGGAATCAATCCTCGACCATCGATCTAGGCACGCAGACTCGCCGTCCAGATCTTCTTTCTTCTTAACATGAATTTTGGATCCCCTGTTAAAGGAAGAACGACAAGAGGGGTCTAGAATTGGATCTCATCCATAGATCTGGGCGTGCAGATCCAAGCCGCCTAGATTTGTGTGCATATTAGCTCAATGTGCCCATGTGTTTTTCGATGCTGGATGGTTGAGATATTTCTTTGATCAATGGTCTTGGTCCTTTCGAGACTTCTTGCATCAGGGATTCATGATGTGTCTTTCCCCCAACTTCCCGATAACCAATTCCACGAAAGCACGGATGTGCGCCACATGTCCTTCAGACGGACGATTGAGATGAATTTGATGGCAAAGGGAGCTACCTCCAGTTCTTTCTCGCTTGATGTGACCTGATGCTAGGATCGTGGGCCAGGCTCCTGGGGCCTCGTGTCTCGTGTGTCGGGGATTTCTACTGTAAAGGAGGGGCGACCCCTTGTCGCTTGGAATTGTGATAGCTGAAATTGCGATGGGACGTAATCGCTTGCCATGTGGCTCCTGCTGGATTGGACAACCACTAACGTTTCACAACTATGGCCATAAGGGATGAGCCCAGGTGCTAATCCTCGTGCAACTCCATGGCTCAGAATTACCCGATGACTGTCGATCTTCTCCTTTGATGGATCTTCATCGTTTGAAAACAAAAATGCCCACCTGCAAGCATTTTAAGGCCGAAACCATATTTTTTCTGAGTTTTGCACTTGGGCACTTCTAAATGCAGCCTTGAACAACTTGATTTGAAGGGTTTTTTAAGCCCCATATCTCGCATTTTACACCAAGGGCCCGAATTCGGAGAAAAAATTCCCCTTACAAGAATTAGTGATAACACAATCTATGTATCTCATCTTCCTGATTTGAATCACTAATGTTATCTCCATCCATATCATCATTAATAACTTGATCAACAACTTCAATATTCTGATCTCGAAGTTCATCACCCTGTAAAGGATTATTTCTGCTAGTACTTGGCAAATAACTCTCTGGAGATCTACATTTTGGGGGTATCATCTATATATTTAAAAACAACGTAGAAAAGTTAGTGTGTATAGAAAATATAAAAATCCCGATAAGAAATATTACTAAAATGCATGACATGATGATTATTACAAAGAATACATAAAATATTGAATCCTCTTACCAAGGGACGATATTCATAACCCTCTTTGGCATGCCCCTTCTCCCTACAATATCTTTCAATTGTTGTTATTAAAAGTCTTTTTCTTTCCAAGCCCCTGCAATCATAGTAAGGGAAATGACATTTTCCATCGCCCCTCGCCTCTAATGCCGCTCTTAACCGAGCAAGCTTCCTGTCATTTTTGTTCATAGTGACAAATCCTTGTCTTGACGAGTAATTGTCTTACCTACACCATACCAAACAGTAAGTTGTTAAACTTTTACATTTTAGCTACTCCTTCATGATATTTTAGCTACTCCTTTCGATTATGATATGTTTATTTAGAGTGACCTACAATCCTCACAATTATTTCTTCTAAGACATTTTGACATGGTTTTTTTTATATTATTGATTAACTATTAAGATTGATATGCTTCAATTTGTACTTTAGAGTAGTGTGTACTGAATCACCATGGAAAATAATTACACACCATTTAACGAAAGTGGTCAAAATTTCTCAAACTTGAATCACTCGACACCATACAC
>ML812288.1:0-72040 GCA_009831015.1 Picea engelmannii
GGTTTCCTTACGAGACCTCAGAGCGGCCAACGGAGCCGTTAAACTCGTCAGGGTGGTCCATACCAAACGGCTTGGGTTATTTAGACAACCCCGGACCGGTTCCACTCTCCCAGTTGACGGATGGACTGTTTCGCCTGTCAACACATTCTTACTCAAATCTGAAACTAATGTTATTGTTCCTTACCCAACTGTTAGGAACCTTCTTATACAAAAAGACCTGGCAGAAAAAAGAGAAATTTGGATTACAACTTTACAAGAGTATGACCTAGAGATCAAACATTCGAACATCGTTAAAGGACAAGGGCTATGCAAATTAGCTACAAAATTCCCTTGTGTTGAGTCTCATAAATATGCTCTCTATTAAGACTCTGAGTTGTTTGAAAAGGAAGCATGTTACATCCCAATCGGTTCATATCCTTGGTTTTACGAAATGAAATATTACCTGACTCATGGATCAGCTCCACATTATATGGACCCTAAGAAGAAAATGGCTCTAAGGCTAAAATCCTCCCAATATTACCTAATATAGGGAATTATATGCAGAAAAATATGATGGCGTCTTCCTTAGGTGCCTAGAGAAAAGGGATGATGATAAAGTCATGTTCGAGCTCCATGATGGACCCACAGGGAGACATTACGGTGGGGATACTACTGCACACAAAATCCTCAAAGAAAGATATTATTGTCCTTCCCTATTTAAATATTCTCATGCATACGCCATAAAATGCCAGTAGTGCCAAACCTCAGTGAGGAGAAAAAAGAAAGTTGCTTTCCCCTTACAACATGTCATCATCGAGCACCCCTTCCAACAGTGGGGGTTAGAATTTATTAGGGATATCAATCCAAACTCATCGCGGTTGCATAAATACATCTTAACATCCACAGATTACTTCACCAGATGGAGTGAGGAAATCCCTTTGAAGACCACCAATGGAAATCATGTGATTTCGTTCCTTGAATCATACATCATTACCAGGTTTGGAATTCCATAATTTTTAGATTTTGATAATGCTAAGTATTTTTCTTCTCTTAAGATAACTGAATTTTCCCTCAAAAGAAATATCAAGGTTAAGTAATTAACGAATTACTATCCACCGGGAAACGGTCTAGCAGAATCCACTAATAAGAATCTCATTAAAATCCTCAAGAAGATTGTCAATGATAATCAAATAAATTGTCATCTTATTCTTCATAATTATCATTGGGATGATAGAGTAAATCCCAAGTCATCCATTGGTAACTCCCCCTTTTTCTTGGTTTACGGAAAAGAAGCCACGGTACCAACCCATACTTTCCTACCCACTTTGCAATTGGCCCAACTATCTAGGACGAAGCTTGTTCGGTAATGCAAGAAAGATTAAACATGTTGTTAAAACTCGAAGAAGAAAGAGAAAAATATAATATGAACTTAACCCAACACCAAGAAATGGTTAAAAGGTGGCTCGATAGATCAAATGTAGTTAGTAAATATTTCCAAGAAGGAGATCTTGTTCTCGAGTGGTACAAAGCTAATGAACTTAAAGGAAAACACTCCAAATTCCAAAAACTATGGCTATGACCCTATCTGATCCACCAAAAAATAGGCCCTGGGAATTTCAAGCTCAAAACACTACAGGGAGATGAGGAGGAACTCCTTGTCAATGGCCAAATACCGAAGAAATACTTCCCATGATCACCTATGGTGATGTATCCACGTACATAGTAGTTTTTCAGTTGTAGTTCTATTCCTAGTTTTTATTTTAAAAAATATGATTCTTTTTTTATGTTCCTTTGCCTTTCTAATTTACAATAAACCCCCTACTATTTTCTTCTACTCTAGGCGAGCCGTCCTTTCATATTAGAAACCCATTTTTTCCCCATTAACAAATGGTAACACAGAAAAGAGTAACTTGTTCATCTCTACCAAAAGAAAATCTCTAGACCCTTAAATTATGTACTTTTCAATGAGTTCCATTTATTGTTCACTCTTATGTGACCACTCTCAGGTCTTGTTGATGTTCCTTTTCAAGATTCCTAAAATATCATGAATTCAATGTATTCCACATAAATCTAGTGTTTCTTCCCATTACTTCCCAATTTTAAAATGTATCAGTGTTTCGTTTTTGTAGACCAACTAAAAACAATTTTTCCACTGAGACTAGCAAATCAAAATGACTCTCGTATCACCCCGCTTCCTATTTACTGCCACCTATATTGCAATTGCAATATCTAAATTCTATATCCAAAAGGTGGATTCATAAGAATAATCATAAGGAATTTGAAAACATTATTGCCAAACATGGGAAGTACAAGTAAACTCGTCCAGGCTATGGATGCCTGTTGGCAGCGGGACCATGCTTAGATGATGTCGAGGTATCTCTATCAGGGATACGGACGCTCTCTAGTAGTGAAGCAATGGCAGGAAAGAGAGGTAAACAAAACACTTCCTTCTACGACATTCGACTTAATTTTCTACAGTGGTGTCACTCTCACAACTTCATTGTGAATTTATGAGAAATTTTCCCTAAAACAAATGATCACTCGAATTATGTGGAAGATCATTGATTATAGGTTCATCTTTAAGGATTGCATAAATACCATTGAATGTGGGGTCCATAAATTGAATACTCAATGGGATTTTGGAAAAGGTAAATGTTTCTTCTACCTCATTGAAGACACTTTCTCTTTTTAGAATTTAGAGATAACTGGTTCACTCTAGTAATTCACCATTTGTTGTGGGGCATCCTACAACAATGCCCCCATCTTTCTAAATTTTATGGGGCCCCCAAAATATTTTCTCCTTTTTATTTCTGCGCCTATATTTTTCCCTACAAAACTGGTATCCTTCTCTAAGAAAACTACAATCCTAACCAACTCTGTTTCGGGATTGCATTCGTCGGATTCCCTTTTTAACACGTTTTTTTTTAAACTCCGATATTAGTGCTCTGATCATTCCAGCTCTTATCCTACTTTCTTGTGCAATGCCCCAAAGTTCGTGCTAACCTATCAAGTGACTACTTGCCCAAGTGGCATCCAAAGATTGGACTGTTTTCTTCCTCATTTTATTCCTTTCTTAAATCAATTGTCTTTATCGCTTGCAGAATATAATTTTGTTTCTAAGGTATAGAAGGAATATTAACTTCAATACCATCCTCATCGAGAACCATTTTAAACATCATCTCATCGCACTCTGAAAATAAAACTTTGATGGCCTTTTTTACCCTTCTCATGCATGTGTCGCAAGTTCCCCTAGCCTGAAATAATATTCTTCAATACCTTTATCATCGGAGCTCAAACTTTCCATATCTTTCAAAACCCCAACAGCCAAACACTGAAATCCAATAAAACACATGGTTTACCTTTCTAAGAAACAAATATTCCATTGATTCCTTTCCCTCGAGTTTTAGTTTTGAACTCATCATGATTTACCACGACATCAATACCTCGATGGGTCCCACTTCAATCCATATTATTATTCATTGGCTAGCGTGTCATGCCCGCACATTGGCCCATGTGTTAGGGAATATACCTTTGATACCTTTCTCGTCAGAATTCAAAAAAAAAAAGATCTTCATACTCTGAAATATCAACCCCGATTACGGTCTTATTCGAGGATGTGGTTTAGTTCTCTCTCAGATGTTTTAATCAATGCACCTAACCCACTTAATAAGATTTAATTTTGGAAATGACGTGCATTACCGGGAAAAGTTAAGATCAGATTTGGCAATATCCTTGCACACAACTGAGTTAGGGCATACTCGTTCTAATTGAATGTGCATTATGATTTATAAAAACACCCTTTCAGGACACAACTTGCACCGTAATATTTCAAAACTCAGTCTGCGAAGTTTGATTTTCATCTGGACTCCCTCGCTCACTGAAATTGTTGTCTCTGTTACTGTGTCTTCTTACTTACCGATAGCCTTTGGTTTTCTATCATTTAACCATTTTTTTATTATTACAATTAATTATTTATACGTAAGATAAGCTTATATTTCATTTAAATGTATTATTGCAGATTAATCCAGTTACTCATCATGGTGAGCCAGAATCCCAAAAGAATTAGGAGTTTGGTTTATGTCCAGGGTCCTACAAGACCCGATTCATCATCCTGACTGGTCAAAAATCTGGTAATTGATACGATTCCTCATACTGGCGAGGACCACTACCTCGTATTTGAAGAGATCCATAAGATTTCTAAATCCGCAGAGTTTATTGAAGATAATGAAGTCTTAGAGGTGTACCAAAATATCCTAAAAAATGGAATTCATCGGGTAGTTGCCAGGCCACAACTATTCCCATATAACGAGGCAACACAATGGTGCCTCAAACAATTTGATGCTTCCACAATGCTCATCATGAGAAAGAAAGGAGCATGAGTAGCTTCTCTTAGACCAATGGATATTAGCTTCAGGTATCACCTTCCCACTCCTACTTGCTCCTTGAATGAACCTTTCCTAAAAGGGTTCACCCAGGAAAGAAAAGGACCAAATAAATAGATGAAACATTGGTGGGAGGATGAGGATGAGACTCTTAAACAAGGACATAAATTGGTCCCCACCCACATGCTTAAAACCCCTTACAAGTTAATGAAGTCCATGTTCTTCTGATTATATGGAGAAGAGAAGAGTGTGCACTTCCAAATTAATTGGCTTCCATTAGCACACACCATCATTAAGACGGGACAAATATTTAACTGGGTGGATATATTGGACTTTAACATTTGCCTACACACTAAAAATCTCCTAGGTACAAGAAAATCCATGTTTTTATATATATTCTTATATGATAGATGCCATTTATTCATCAATTCATTTTCCCAAATTGGGATGGAATTGGCACTGAAATCTATCCCACGTTCATGTGTATTTCTCCCAATTGTGGAGTGCAAATTTCAAACAACATTTTTATGAGATTTTCAATTTATTCCTCGCACCTTTACATTCAGTCCTTTTAGGTTTCCCCAGACACATAATGTCCTTTAAGGCCATAAATGGGATGAAAGGGGTGGTCAATTCATTTTTCTACAAGTAGTATTCATTCATCAGGGTTTACGGGACCACTGGGGCCCCACATCTCTTGCCTTATTTCATCCCAGACTGATCTCTAATAAGAGAAATAAAATATCAAACAATTGGTTCCGGGATCACTCCATTGTTGCAAACCAACAGTAAAAGACTGTGGCTAGTCTTCCCTCTCCACATTGGAAGATTTTACACCTCCAATGCTCAAAACTCAAGGAAGGAAGTTGAGACCATACATTAGTTAATCCTATGCCCAGGTGAACCCAATGGCCACGATCCTCATGAACTTGCTATCAATCACGTTAGGCCTATCAGACTCACTCATCCAAATATTCACATTGTGGATTTTGAGGAGGATAAATTTCAAAGAGTACTCTCATATGATGAGGTCCTGCACCATCTACCCCATGAAGCTGCAAAGTGAGAACTTGATATCGAACAAGAAGAGTTCAAGATGGAAAATTTGGTCCAATTCCAGAAGTTGTGTCAGCAAGATAAAGATATCGATAGTGCCAAAGAATAGGAGAAGACCAAAAAGGAAGAACATCTTAAGAAGAAAAGGCTCCAAGCAGAGTAATGCTTTTAGAGAAGACAAGTTGAGGAAAAGATCAGAATAGAACATGAACACGTGGCACAACAGGAAACTCTGCAGAAGAAGAAAGAAGAGGAAGCTAAAATTTAGTAGAGGACAAGGAGGCCAAGAGGATAGTTGATGAAGCACAATCCAAAAAAATGGTTGAAGAGGCAGAGGCGTAGCGATTGGTCGAAGAAGATGAAGTAAAGAGGGAAGTTGATGAGATTATGAAATAGAATCTAAACTAGGACCCAGGTACCTCATCGGCAACCACCCTAGGCATCGTGAATATACCTCCTTTGCAGTATACCCCCATAAGCTCCATACCATGGGATTCCTCCCTTTCTTCTCAGGCTTTAAATTTCGAAGTATCTGTAGTTTTCATTGGAGACTACTATTTGGCAACATAACTAGAAGTATTGAGAAGATATATTCAAAACGAAAAAGAGAAGAGGACTCCAAATCAAAGTCGCAAGAAGGAAGGATTTTGGAATGGAAAGTCGGCCCTTATCCTGAGGAGAACGTAGTTCAAGTGGTTTCAGTGCTCAAAACTTTTGCAGGATTAAATGCCTCCTCTTTTTTGGAGGTAAATAATGCCTTGAACACTGCTAGGACCTGGGTAACAGAGCTCAAAATAGATCTGAAATCCTAAACTCAGGTAAGATAAGTGGTTCCCTACATGCACAAAGAGACAACATGAATGAGGAGTTTGAAAAGAGGATGAAAATCCTATGCAACACCCACAGGGAGGAGTTGGAAGTAGAAAAACATAAACTTAGTGCCACCCAAGAAAAGACTAATGCCTCAATAGGTATCATGGAATCCATCAAAGCTCAAGCGCTAGCTGTTAGGGAAGATATAGCTAATGTAAAGAATGATCTCCTTGGTCTACTGATCGATATACGAGTAGAGCGGCAAGAACAATTAAATTTTCAGAGTACTCTGATTGAGACTCAAGGAAGGTATCGAGAATATAGTAAGGCTTTTAAGGATATGGTAAAATGGAAAGACAAGATACAACCTATACCTACCTCCCTACCAATTTATTTGAAAATAGAAAGATTGAGGTACCAAATTATGATTGACACCAACAAACCTCTCTTCAGGAGTGTTCGTTCCACCCAAGGGGTGGTTGTTGACACATGTGCACAACTGTGGAAAAATGTTAATGCTCTTGTAGAAGAGGCAGGGATACACCCATTGCAATAAATAGATAAAACGACCTATGTCAGCACCAGGGAGGTTGAAGTGGAATATTTAAAGAAGTCCAGTCAGACAAGAATTCAAGATTTGATGTTTTTTGATGAAAAATCAATTGATGAACATATGTTATTTCCTACTCGGCTTACCCAGAAGATTTGATCCTTTGTAAATGCCACAGTTGAGCGGTTACAACAAGAAGTGGTCGCAAAAGTCCATAACGAAGAATCAATATTAGATATATTGTAATCGAGAAAGATCGAGAGAATTTTTAATGACTAGTCCACTTTGAAGGAACACTAAGACCAACAACAGGAGCAGACCACGTCATGATTGCTAAATTTTCCATTTTCTTTCCAAATGTTGTTTTCTCCTGACATTGTAATCTTTGTTGGAAAATAAAGAGTCATTTTTGTGAAACGGCTCAAATTTCTATAATCATAACAAAAAACTATTGTAAAGGGAGGCCCCTCACTCTATAAAGGGAGCTCTGCCCATTTGAAAGGGATTTTGGTCTTGGAAATTTGCAGGACAATATTTTTACTGAAAGGTATTTTTTGAATCCAAGAGACATTTTGAATCTGAAGATTATGGTATTGATATGTCTGAATGAGATTTTTTTGTTTATGCATTTCTCTGTTTTTAACCTGTGAATGTTAGTTGACGAATTACTTCAAAATTAATATTTGCATTTTACATTTATCATGATTTCTTAGGATAAGTACAGCAATAGTGTGATCGCGTTAAATTTCTCAATTCTTTGGTTCATACAGATTATGCTATCAAATATTCGTATAACTTGTGTCATGAACTTATTCTATTCAAGTCGTATACATCTTTCATTGTATTCATTTATTTTGTTATTTTTCTCCTAATTAGAAAAGGTTAGATCAAATAGCATTAGTTTTAAATTGCATCTTAGATTACTGGTCATATCTTTGCGTTTAAGGTCATTTAATTGTGTTTCTTTTCTTTTTCTCATTTTTTTTTAATTCATCTGAGAACCTTCGGTTCTCAGATTCATATTTTAGTTAATATTTAGTTAGATTTTTGTTAGTATTTTAGTTAGTTGGTAACCAGGCCAAAATCTAGTCGAAAGCGCTATCCCAAACGAGAGTGGGACTAGTTGGTACATGTCACCAGGTGTTTTCCCTCAATTGATTGAATGAGTTATTCTAGCCCATCAACAGGTTTCTTGTGTGGTTTTCATTATGTCATCATTATTTATTAATGGGGTGCATTAAGTGCCATTCACGTGGTTGTATCCAAGTTCACATGCCAACAAGTGCCTCATGGTTGGTTCTTCCTTCCTAGTAGACTATCCTTTCATTTTGACTACTCTTTTCCTCTATCATTGTTTCGTCTATGTACTTCTTGACAAATAGTGATCCTCTTACTCCACTCATCCCTATTATGTCATTGCATTACTAGGACCAACAATTGGTTTGGATGGTTCTATCTTTGTCTTCCTAATTATTTTCCTTGTATCGTTCCTATAAAATTCCTTCCTTGCTATTTCCATCCTCTTTTCATGGTTGTTCCCAATCTATTGTCACGATCTATGAATGATGTTGATTGTTACTATCCTGGTCGATTAAAAAACATTTTATAAATCTCCATCCTTAGACATTTTTTTACCTAAATTTTCCTTAATCGATTTGTTTTTTTATTTTTTCCTGGTCGATTAAAAAACATTGTATAAATCCCCAGCCTTAGACAATTTTTTACAGGCTAACTTATGCCTAATTGATTGGTTTTTTATTTTTTTTCTCAGAGGTTTTTCACCATTGGAATTTTCTTGTTTTTCAAGAATCCAAACTCTCTCTCTCTCTCTCTCTCTCTCTCTCTCTCTCTCTCTCTATTATGGGTGGTACTTCTTCAACCAAGCACCGGTGGCTACCTTATCGAGGAGATTTCGCTAAATATTTCTCAGTTGCATTGCTCTAGTTATGTCCTCTACTATGTATGGGCCCAACTGGGTGGTCTCCAATATTCTCAGTTTTCCTTTAAGTTTGTTCTCATATAGAAGTACCAAGTCTCAAATACATATATGTTTTTTCTTTATAGTTTGGTCATGCCACACATTTTGTTGTTGTTTATGGACTTCTTAATGATGGAGTGTGGTCATGTATTCTTTCTCTAGCTTGTTTCACTGGTGTAGTTGAAACTCTTTGGATTTATTTAATTCATATTGTAACATAGAAGCCACTCTTTCTGCATTCACCCTGAAATGTAAAGGAACTACACTTTCTTTCCCAAATATACAATTTTGAAGGGTGTCTATCCATTCAATCTCTTGTATTCAATTCAATGTGCCCATAAAATAATTGGTACCTTATCATCCTAGTCATCCCTATCAATGTCACATACTTTTGTGAGTCCCTTATGTAAGGTTTTATTGAGAGAATCAATTGCTCCATTTGCTTGGGGGTGATAAGGCAATGTCTTCATGTGGTTGATCAATAATTTTTCCATCATTATTTTTATCATATTGTTTATGAAATGTGTGTCTTGGCTAATTATTAGTGTTAATGGGCATCTAAATATGGTGATAATATTTTCATAGATGAAATTAGTTTCAACTTCCTTTGTGCATGTCTTAACTAGTTCTACTTTAGATCACTTGGTGAGGTAGTCCATTGTGGTTATGATGTACTTGGCTCCTATCTACATTCTCCTTTATGGAAATGGCCCTACAAAATAAATGGCCCAGATTTCAAATGGTAGTCATAGGTTGATGAGCATAATGTCATATCATCTTTCCACAGTGTTCATTCCATCCTTTGTCACTTGTCTCATTTGTTGACATTTTCTCTATGTATTTATGAAGTTTCAACCACCATAGTCCCACTTGTAATATTTTAGGCTCACTATTGTGTCTATGTGAGAATGCCCTCTTGTTGGACTAACATGTGTCTCTTCAATCATATTGTCTCCTTCATGCTCTAAAACACATCTCCTTAATACATCGTATAGTCCTAGCTTGTACATGTATCCATTCACAATCATGAAATTAGCATCTTTCATTGCAAGCTTCCTCTTGTTAATTTCTGGGCGATTTTCTAGTGCCTTCCTCTCTTGTAGAAATTTGATTATCTCAGCAAATTCTTTGGAGATTGCCTCAACACTGAACATGTGAGAATCTGGGAGATCATTGTCAATGCCCATTGATTCCTCTCTGCCAGTCTCTACTCTTGACAAGTGGCCTAGTTTGACATATTTCATCCCTAATCGAACACTCGCCTCAAATTCAAATTCTTGGAATAATAAAAGTCATTTGCAGACTCACCCTTGGTGCACTGGTTCGTTGACAAAATATTCGAGAGCTTGTCGATTGGTGTAAAATATAAAAGGATTATCCAACGTGATGTCTAAATTTTTGCAAGGAAAAAATCATTCCAAGACCCTCTCATTTGGTGGTCAAGTAATTTCTTTCTGACTTGTTTAATTTTCCACTGGCATAGGCATTAAGATGAGCAATTGTCTTGTCTCTTGGTTGGGTAACAACCTCTCTAACTGAGACATTAGATGCATCAATGTGTATATGAAACTTTTTTACCCATCAAGGAACCTTAATATGGGAGCTTTGACCAAATTTATTTTTAGAAGCTCAAATGATTTGTTACAGTCTACACTACATATGAATTCTATGTCATTCTTAAGCAACTCATCAATTGACAAAGTGATGTCCTAGTAATTTCTTATAAATTTGCGGTAGTAACCAGTGTGTCCTAAGAATATTTTGATTTGTTTGGTATTAACATGTGGCTTTAGGTCGAAAATTACATAAATTTTTTCCATCCCGACTTTGATATCGTCTTTACAGAGAACATGACCCAATAGTATACCAATGGGAGTTGTGAATATATATTTCTTTATGTTTAGCAAAAGATGTATTTGACAACATCTTCTAAGCATCATTCACAACCAATGTATATGATTTTTAAATAGATTGTATGTGTTCCAATCATCGAAGTACACTGCCATAGTTTTATAGACATATTCCTTAAATTCCTTGATTACTATCCTGGAGAAGACAGTAGGGGCATTTTTCAGTGTAAAGGGCATCACTTTGTATGCAAAGAACCCAAATTCAAACACAAATATCATATTTTCTCGATCCTCCTAAGCAATTGGTACTTGGTTATAGCCTGAAAACCCATCTATAAAGGAATAACATTCATTCTCAACTACTTCATTTATAATTTCATCAGCAAAGGTGGTGGGAAAGGGGTAAGAAAGTGTTACTTTATTCAGAGCTTGAAAGTTGATGCAGATTTGAAGTTTTATAGAATGATGTTTCTTTGGTTGCACTACAATTAGGCTACCTTATTTTGATCTATCAATAGGATAAGTGATTCTAGTTGTTAGCATGCCTTCAATTTATTTTTGTACATTTTCTTTGTATTTGTGAGCCAATTTGTATGGTGGTTTTTTATAGGCTTGGGCCCTTGCATTAGATCTATGTTCATTTCTCACATCTCCTTTACCAAACCTTTCATATCTCTATTATCTCTCGCAAAGATATCTTGGTATTCTTTTAGTAGGTTGACTATTTTAATAGTTTGTTTTTCTATCTAGTAGTCACCTATTTTAGCCATTTAGGCCGGCCATCATTCAAAATATTGACTTCTGTGTACTTTATCTTTGCATCCATCCACTCTAATTCTTTTGATTCCAACGAAAAATCCTTTAACTAAAAATTTAAAGAAAATGAATATCCCAAGTGCATAGATCAAGTAAGTTACTTATTGATAATAGTAAGTAACAAATGTTGATGCTACTTGTGCTAAAGCTCTGAGAATAATGGGCATGTTCCACACTATTTTCTTTGAAGTATATAATAACATTTTCATCCCATTAGATCCATTAAGAATTGAAAATGGGCTCTCTGGAAGGCTATGCCCATAACTATTGCAAGAAAATAAATTCATGGATTGTCTCCTTCCTATAATATATCATCAAACAAAGTAGTTTCTATTCAACAACTTCTAAGAACCCATTAAGGATAGCCAACTTTCCACCTATAATCTGTGTGGGGTTCTTAATTTCACAAAAACACAAGCTATAGAAGATGGTCTCTACATTCCTTGGTCGTCATTGTCCTCATAATTGGGCTCATCTTCTTCATTGTACAAGGAACTTTGTCTATATGTGATGGTCTTGAGCATGGATTCAACTTAAAGAAACAAATTGTGGATGTAATTCTTGAATTGAGGGATTGATCCAAATGCAATCATGGATATTCAATGCACAACCTCACTTGTATTAAAATGTGTACAATACCCACACCAACCTCCTCTCCTCTAACTAGGCCACTTTTAGTCCCTAATTCCTTTGCCAAGCTTTATAGGATTCAAGGGGTAACATCCTTGGAGGCCTTTTGTCGTTGTTGATGAGTGGGGTTGAGGGGTAGCTTTCAACCTATTAGTAAAGATCACGAAACACATAATTTATTAATCACCATTTCTATCTTTCTTCATTAAAAAAAAACCCAAATGTTTATTTATTTTAACTACGGATCCCAAGCTAAATTAACCTTGGGTCTACCCTACCTAACCGTTACGTAACGTGTTCACCAACCCTTCCTTCTATGAATTAGATTCTACGTAAACATTATTCACCTCGCCAACTAGCCGCCCACATGGTATTTACTTTGTATTGTTGGGTCGTAAGCTTCTCGAACTTTACCGCGGTTAGGGAAGCAACCAATGGTTGCGTGTGTAACAACACTCACCACGTCATCATCCCACACACTAAATCATGTGATGGCATGTGCTTTAATCATGTGCAATGTTGACCCACAAACATACTCTGCATGATGACATCATCAACCTTGGATGATGATATCATTGTTGATTGTGATGTGAATATATTTCATTCATTATTGATTGTGAAATCCGAGAAACCACTCCTAATCCTCCTCTAACTACCATTTCAATTTGTTTTAGGTGGTTTGGGCTAAGTGGCATTAGAGTTTTAATGAGTACAATATCCACAAGATCTTTTAAAAAAACAATCAAAACGTGCATGAAAGAGTCATATAACTTCACCTTCATACTATTATGCATGAACCTTAATCTTATTTTTACAATTTTGACTTTGAAATCTATATGATCTAAAAAAAATTCAATCCAAATGTGCTTGAAAGAAGTCCCATAACCTTCCCCTTATCAAACTATTATGCATGAACCTGACATGTGCTTTAATCATGTGCAATGTTGACCCACAAACATACTTTGCATGATGACATCATTAACCTTAGATGATGACATCATTGTTGATTGTGATGTGAATATATTATATTCATTGTTGATTGTGAAATCCCATAACCCACTCCTAATCATCCCTTTAACCACCATTTGCATTTGTTTTTAGGTGATTTGGGATAAGTGGTATTAGAGTTTTAATGAGTACACTATCCACAAGATCTTTAAAAAAACAATCAAAACATGCATGAAAGAGTCATAGATCTTCATCTTATCATACTATTATGCATGAACCTTAATCTTCATTTTTATAATTTTGACATTGAAATCTATATGATCTATATAAAAAAAAATTATGAAAGAGTCATAAATCTTCATCTTATCATACTATTATGCACGAATCTTAATCTTCATTTTTACAATTTTGACTTTGAAATCTATATAATCTATATAAAAAAAATTAATAAAAATAAAAAATAAATAAATAAAATAAAAAATTCCATAACATTCCCCTTATCAAACTATTATGCATTAACCTTAATCTTCATTTTTACAATTTTGACTTTGAAATCCATATGATGTATAAAAAAAATCCAATCCAAATGTGCAGGAAAGAGTCCCATAACCTTCCCCTTATCAAACTATTATGCATGAACCTTAATCTTCCTTTTTACAATTTTGACTTTGAATCGATGAGAATGTATTTTTATTCAATTGTCGGTTCCGAAGATGATGTATAAAATCTTATTAGTTCACATCCATATTTTCTAAAGAGAAAGTAGGTTTAACTTCAAATTTTGGTACATTTTTCAATACCAAACACCTTTGTTCTCGTTGTCATTGTGGTAGTTGTCTTTAATTATGTTATGTAATTATGAATAATTAATAATTAATTAAAATAATATGTGAATAATTAAAATAATTAAATTAAGTTTTGTAATTATGAATTATTAATAATCAATTAAATAATTTTTTTAGTTAAATGTGAAATAATAATAATAATATATATATAATATGATATTATAGTAAAAAAAACTTTTTAAATATTTTCCAAATAACTTTCAATTTTATTTACTAATATTACATATAACTATTTTTATTTTTTTTCCAAAGAACAAATACTAATAATTTTATTTTCGAGATAAAACAAAATTACATAAGTACATGTCATCTGCATTCTAATGGTTGTAGTGCCCAAAAAATTGCACCTTGAGATACTCAAAAATGTATACAATATATTGGCTAGTTGTTATGAAACAATTTATATATCAAAAAGTTGCTACCATGTAAGTTTAAGTCTTGCTATAGGAGATGATATTAGTAGAACAAAAAACTAATCTAGATCTTAGATGTTCAAGCCATCAAAATGATGAAAAAATGCTCTGAGAGGGAAGAGATCAAGCTAAAGAGATCCAAGGGTTGTGAAAATATTATTTTGAGTCATTCAAGCTCTTTTCAAGTATCTTCCACGTGTCACGGTCCAAGACTAGTCCATCCTTTGAAAGTCTATTTGCTTCTTGGTTCCAATTCATATAAACATGGTCAAAAGTGAGAAGAGAAAAATGTTGGGTTCTTCTTTTGATGCTTTCAAATACTCAAGCTAAAGAAAAAAATTTAAGCAAGGAGTTCCCATTCATCCAATTTATAACTAGCTAAGAGTCCCCATAGATATGAATCTGAGAGATGGCATGCTCCTGGGATAAGAGAAGAAGGAGATACAAGGCCATGAGTTCACTGAAATTATTCAAGGTTGACCCAAGACCAACAGAGAAATAAATGGAGTGTGTGCTAGATAAATGAAGGATGCCACTAGCTCCACCCTTGGATGGGTCTCCTTGGGCAACCTCATCAAAGAAGCCTCATGGGACATCCATTTGAATAAGTGACTCCTGATGAGGATGAGGTTGGGTGGGTTTTGAGTTATGAGGGAAAGCACTAAGAGGTGCAAGGCTTTGAGAAGCATAGATGGAAGATGGAGTGGAGGAATCATCAAAGAGAGCATGATTTCTCACTATCTATACTCCCAAGCCACTTTCAATGGGAGATATTTGAGGTTGAGAGGGAATTGTTGGGGGAAATAGATCTTAAGAGCATCTTCAACAGAGGTTCCATTCCACTTGCAAGTTTGACCTATGTGATTATAAATTTCAGACTGGGCTTCTTGAGTGTAGGAGCAGTCCAGGAATAGATGTTGGTTGTTTTCTTAATCATTTGAGAAGAGATGACATTTTCCCATGCCATGAAAGTTTCTCTTTTGTAGGTTATCCCAGGTGAGGGATTTATTATGCAATAAGAGCCACATGAAGAGTTTAGACTTAGGTGGTCATTTTATCTTCCATGATTGTTTTCCGCACCAGGGAGCAGGAACATCTCAACCTTCAATATATAGCGCTACATAACCAACTCATAGAGTGTAGGCTCTTGAAGGGTTTACAATGCAAATGAGTTGGTCCTAATTTTCAATAAGATGAACGAGTTCTAGAGAGCTCTGTTATAATTAACCCAATGAGGGGCATGGTCTTCTGCAAGACCAAGGTCTTCCCAGGATGGTCATTGCATATAATTATTTACATAGTCCTGACGCATGATTTGATTGAAATAGTAGAAACCAATTTGGTTTAGAGATCTGATCAGATGGTTGTTTTTGGCATCCAACCCATGGCTCTTTTCCAATGAGCACCTAAGAGCCATTCTTGATGCACCATACCAACCAATTTTTGATCAAGGGAAAAGCATTTAAGATTTATTTCCAGATCATGGAACCATGTTGCACCTGCTTGTTTGGATTTTTGCTCTAGTCTGTGATGGAGTCATGTGGGAAGTATTTTCCTTTTATAGTCTGTGCCCAAATTATGGTTCCTTGAATGAGTCTCCACACATTTTTTGCAGCCAAGGCTTTAGAGAAGAAGAAAACAAAATTGAGGCTCCATCCCCCAATTAGATACTCAGGGAATGCTAGTTTTTTCCATGAGGCAAGGACCATGGTATTTATGTCCTCCCTTCTAGTCCAAAGGAAGCATAAGAAAATTTGTTTGATCTTTTTTAAGATGCCCTTCAAAATCTAAGCTAAGGAATCCCAATAGATCAGAATAGCTTTTATGACTACTTTCATCGAGACTAAATGCCCTTCTCTTGAGAGTCATTTATTGCACCAAGAATGGATATTTTTTCAAGCTTTGCTAGCAACTAGAGCCAATCATTTTTCCTGTAACTATTGGCTTTGAGTGTGAAGCCCATATATTTTAACCTTGATTCTAAGATCGCTATTGGGAGAGATATTTTTGGACTATTTCATAATTCTCATGATCCGACAACCCCCATGAGAGAAAGGCGTATTTTTATTTATTGATACTCATTCTAGTGGCCTTGCAAAAGACATATAGTAAGCCTTTTAGGTGTTCAACATATCTAGTATTTCCTTCACAAAAAATGAGAATGTCATAAAAAAAAAAAGTGTGAAGTAGTGCATACTAGGCATATAGAAACACCTTTAAATCTTCCCTCTTCCATGGAATTATGTAGGATTATGCTTAGACATTCTGCCACCAGCAGGAAAAGAAGATGGGATAGAGGGAGACCTTGATACAATCCTCACAACGCATTGAAGAAATTAGATGCAAAGACATTAATTATAATAACAAAGGAGGGGGTGTTGATGCAGTTCATAACCCAAGTGACAAAGGTGTGGAAAAATTCCAAATGGATGAGAAGTAGCCTAATATAAATTCAACTCACCTTGTCTTAAGCTTTGGAGAGATCAACTTTTAGAGTAATGGCCTCCTAATTACTCATATGGATGTAGTGCATACTTTCTTGGGCTAGGCCAATGGCCTCATGAATTTTTCATCCTTGGAGGAAACCAAACCATTATGAAGAGATGTGTGTGGAGAGGAGGTCTTGAAGCCTGCAGGCTATTATCTTAGAGATGATTTTGTAAATACTATTGTAGAGGGAAATAGGCATGAAGTGATCAAAAGAGGAAGTGTCATCAGTTTTTGGGATGAGAGTGATGAAGGTGGAATTGAAATCTACCAGAAATCTACATATAGAGTGTGTATACTCCACCACCCTGAGAAAATCATCACCAAAACAATCTAAACAAGTAGAAAATAATTCTACCTGTAGACCATCCAATCCATGGATTTAATCCTTCCTGAAGGAGTGGAGAATCCTTTGAATTTCTTCCTTTATTATTTCATCCATGAGATATTTGTTTCCCTCCGGGTCAATAAAACTTGGAAAAAGAGAGTCCACTTGAAGTGTTGGACACATAATCCTTGGGATTGTGTTACTTGTAAAATTATTGTAAATATGAAAAGTCATAGGTGGTAGGAAGAGTCACCCATTAGGGAAGACCAACATTCAATGATTTGTATACTTATTGAGCTTCACGTTAATGCAAACAAACAAGTGTGGAGTTAAGGTTTCTATCATACATGGCTTGATAGTGGTATCAGAGCATAGGATAACTCCATGATTTATTCCTTGGGCATTTCCTTTACTCTTGCGAATAGAAAATGCCTCCTATATTCTTTCCAATCCCTCTACCTTCTTTGGTTGATTCTTTGTCTCTTTGTCAGTATACATGTGTCCCAATTCTTCCATAATCATTCCAATCTACATGTCATTTTTTTGTTTCTCTCTCTCCTCGCATGAAACCCTAATCTCTACATTCCAGTTTGGCACACTTCTCTTGTAAAACCTAATCTTTACATTCACAATCAATTCATGTCCAAAGTTGGTTCCAGTTCACTAAACCCTGATTTTCTCCACCATTGACTTGAAAAACTTCTTTGCGTGATTGTTCATTTCTCACACCCTTTTCGACTGTTCATTTCTCATGCACTCTCATTTGATTATAATTTGTATGGGAGGTATCACTAATGTTTTGTAGCTTCATGTTAATCCTCCATGCATTCTCATCTTGATCCTTGCCATTCCTTGTCTTTTCATTAGATCGTAGTTGGTACCCACTTACACAGTCATTGTGTACACTGTTCCCCTTCTCAATTCTTGTGTGCAATTTTTATACATCCTCTATTGAGTTTGAATCTTAATAAGCTTCAATGATATGTTATGGAAGTGAAATGATGACGGATCGTATCATTCAACAATCTTGACAAATCTGGCAAATGAAGAGTTGCTAGAAAAGGTAACCTAGGTTGCAGTGGAGTCAAAGGAAAATAGGAGCGTGGATTTTGACTAGCACCAGGTTGCAAGGGAAATTTTGCTTGATGGGCAGGGTTCTGGTAAAAGCTAGGGTATCCTTGGCTAGTAAAATGAGTTTGTGGGTTATTTTGCATCATCGACAAATTCACAGAATTCGATGACATACCTTGGGTAGGGATTTCTACCTACATGGTATTCCAAAGACTTTGGTTGGGGTTTCCCCCAGAAGATCCTCTTGGCATAGGCACTGAACCTTGCCTGGGGTTCGACTAAGTGTGGGAGGGGTTTCCCCAGATTGACATCCCTTGTGAAGGTAAATATCCTTACCAGGGATTTCCAATACCTTGAGAGGAGAATTCTCCTATCATCACTCCCTATGAAGGAACAAATCCTTGCATAGGGTTGGGTTGATTGAAGAATGAGTTTCTCCCTGACGAAAATGCAGACAATGAGAAAGCATTGTTTCTGAAAGAAACAAACAAAGAGAAGGGAATAGACCCAACTGGAGTCATATAGGATTGAGACCCATGAATCACTCCACTAAACAAGTTGGAAATGGTATTGAGCCCAGATGCTTGCTGGAAAGATCCTCCAAGCGAGAGGGACAGAAGAGGGATATGACCCCCACTGTAAGGGATTGCATTAAACAGAGTAGAGGTTCCAGTGAAGGATCCTTGCAAGGGAGAATTAGAAATCCCTTCCCACAAACCAATAGTATGTAGAGTGGAATAATTTAAAGTCGAGCTTGAGTCGAAACCTGACATCTTGTATGTGAAAGGAGTGACATACATGTTATGTATAGTAGGAACAGTGGTCGTAGTCGTTGTAGATATTGTTCCACTTACAAAAATAGTAGGTTTTTTATTAGATGCATTCCTATTAGGTGAAGGTGGAGGAGGTGGTACAACCCCCCCTCCACCCACGGTCGGGATGGGAGTATGAGGACTCCCAGTAGAAGTAGTATTATTCACTTCCATAGCTAGTCGCCTAACAAGACGATGATCAGGAGAAGTCACCTCAGGAGGGACTACCTAAACAAGGATTAGCACTGAAAGATTAGTGATCAGAGGGTTTGCAAACATGAATCCTTCATCTTTGAGGTCAGAAATGCTAGTATCCTCTAGTGCAAGAAAGTATTCTCTAGGAACATGTTCGAGTACAGTTTCCTGTAGCCTGGTAGTTTCAAAATAAACCTATTGATATATCCTTCGCCTCAGTGGTGGCAGAGGTGGCTCCAAAGTAACTGGTGGAAGGCCCTGAAGCCTACACAAAGGACAGAGTTTTTGATCTTCCACCTTGTGAAATGATCAACCAACACTCTAAGGTCAAGCAAGCGAGAACCACAGAGCACACACTAAAAGGTCCTTAAAGAAAAATCAAGAAATCAATAGAATGGAAGGAAGAACAATTACGTCAATCAACACTAGAGCAACTTACCAATGCAAGTGTAACTCGAACATGGAAACACCCTCCAAGTATATTCTGCAAAGTGTCATCCGACGTTTTCCATAGGTACCACGGTATACCCCTGTAGTCACATGTGTAATTCCCTACAAAAAGGAAACTATGTTTCCAGCTCACAGTCAGTTACCATGAGGGTATAGTCGACAGTCGGGCTAATCATAATGAGCAGGATAGAAAATCTTGAAGCCTTTCAAGGGTAGCGACAGAAAATGGTATGGAAGACAAATGAGGATCTCGAACATATTCGAGGTTAGAGAAGCTTCGTATTCAAATGCGGTCAACAAAAATCCCAAGAATGACCCTCAATATATGATTCCCACTATGCTTGGTCCGGATTTGGAGGGGTTATCTCTTCTACCTTTCCTCATGGGACCTTGTGTTTAACCCCTGTGTTAGAGGGGGGCCCTGGATAACTTTTATGAAATTGGACTTTTACACTCCCTATCACAGACTCTTAATTTTATTTAAGTGGCCTTGAAGAGTTTCCTCTCCACACCTAATTCAAGGCCATAAATCCTAGACTACTTGGTGTACCTTATAAACAAAAAGGTCTAGCTGATTTTAGCATTAATTGTTAGTTTTAATAGCTTGATTACTCAAGGGGTACGGAAGTGAAACTCGTGGTGTTCTTGAGAGATGAAAGAGAAGACTGGATAAGCTTTTAGAACATTGTGGTGAAAGGAAACTACATTCTACAACTGGAAAAAAAAATGGCTTTTTAACTTTGAAGGTGCAAAATTTTCAAAATAGACACCAAGATCCTAAAATGCAATTTTTCCTAGAATGCTTTTCCATTTCAAAATGAAATGAAACTACTAAAAATTTCAAGGAAGAATCATAGAAGGAACTTTGGGATCATAACTCTTTTATTTTATAAAAATAGCCTAACCTACTAAGACCAGACAAGCATGCCTAATAAAATGCAAATGCAGTTAATAAACTACAAAAAAAATAAATTATATGCTTAGAAATGAAAATAACAAGAAACAATATTTTACCTTTTTTCAAAGCATAGTCAAGAGAGAAGGATGACAAAACGAATACTGACACAGATCCTATACCACTTCCTGAGAGAAGGGATTCACCAGAATCCACAGGAGGACCTAAATCTTACAAGTACACCCTTAACCTTGAAAGAAAACAGAAAGAAAAAGATTTCTTTACAAGTTCCAGATAATTTGATCCTTGAACCTAGCCACACTACAATCAACAGAGACCCCAGAAACTCAAGAAGACCTGAGAAGCCAAGGGATTCCTAGAAGGAAATTAAATCCATTTGAAAAAATCTTCAAGATGACAGAAAGATGTGATGTGCACAGTTAGCCTATGTATGTACAGTAGCTATGTATAATGCAAAATGTGTATGTATGCGGGATGGGTATAGAACAAGGTGCATACACTGATGAAAATTTTCAAAAACGAAAATGATTCAGATAGAGTACTCAACTCAGGAAACTTGGTAAGCGCCAGTAAGGTGACCAAAGATCCAAAAATAATCAGAATACTTCAACAAACTAGAATTCAATCCAAACAAAAATCTCCTAAAAAGACCCTAGAGAGAGTCTCCAGAGGAGTCACCAATTATGTTATGGGGAAAATCCCCCTAATCTGAGTATAGCAACTAGGAAGAGCCTTGACACCCTAAAAGATAGAAAAGATTATATTCTACCCCAAACCAAACACAACCTTACGGTAATTAATGGAAGAGAAGGAATATAGAAAAGTGTACCTTGAGTCCTTACAGATGATGTCAATCCCTTCTGATTGTTGTATGTTCCAAGATTTTTGGCCTCGTCCCAAAGCTGGCCTAAAACAATGTTATAGAAAAAACTATCAAAGTATATTCTTAATTATTAAGATTATCTAAAGACTTAGTTATTCATGAAAAGATTCATAAACATAAACACATAGACATAAAGATATGGGACGAGAAGTTTTCTCTTTTATTAATAACAAAATTGTAATTTACAACCTGAATGTTGATGGCATTGCTCCATGAACCTCACCTGGGTTCCTCTACTTTGTCTCCAAGTGCACTATTCCCAATACTATCGTCACCACCAACAACCAATATAAGGGAAAGGGATGGATGGTATAAGGAGGATGGGTGGAAGGGAATGTTGAGGATGAAACTCAGAGCAGAACGCAGAAGGCTTGGAATACAAGGGAGAAAATTTGGAAGAGTTATCTTGCCTCTTGTTTGATATCTCCAAATGACTCCCCTAGGGCCCTTTTCATCTAAGAAAATGGTGGTTAATTCATTGCTAGAAGGGCTACAAGAGGTAATATGGTTTCAAAACCTAAGATAGCCCATAAACTCTATCGGAAAGCCTGGACTTTATATTTTTTTGTCACTTTCTAGAGTACACTCGTGCTTTTAGTTATGTAGCAAGCATATGCATGCGGGATTTTAGGTATGCATATAGCATATGTACATGCTCAACATATGAGACAGGGCACATGTGCCATACAAAAAGTTGTTTTTTGAGAAGAAATCCATCAAAAAGTGTTGACAGATGTTTGAATGAGTAGGCCAACATCAAGATGCAAAGTAGTGGCATTTTGAGTTATAACATTAGATGCAATTGATTGACGTATAGAGAACCCTGTATGGAACAACATTAGAGATAACTTCACAAAAGAATTAGGTAAGAAAATTCCTCTCCCTGCGTATGAACTTCAAAATAATTTTGAAAACATGTATTTTGGGTCTTGGGAAGTAGGACTAGAAGAGCTAAATAGAGAATAATATGGTGACTTCCTACCTAGTCTCTAAGAAATTAAGAGCCCCAAACATCCTACTCTCATTTTATTGGATATTGGGAGGGTTTCAAGGTGAGGCATCCCACTCACCTAGAAACTTGAGAATCCATCTAGTTTGGTAACTGAATTGAATCTCAATGGCTCCCAAGCCTCTAAGACTATAGAATATAATCTAAATCCAAGTACCAAAGGAGATTCCATATTTATGAGAGGGATAGCAATAGGTTTGGGGGTTATTGAACCAAAATAATCCAAATCATCACATAGAGGTAGAAATTCCTTCTTATCCCTAACTCAAAAGAAAGCAAAATTGAAAGTTAGTAGTGGAATACATCTATCATTAATTGGGAATATTAGAGAAAATTCCCTCAGGGATGTTTCCAAATGATTTTCATAACCCTAGATTACAAAGTACTAGCCAATTCCTCTAAAAAAATGTCATTAAAGAGGTTAATTGAGGTTCACAACCCATGCATCAACTTTTTGAAAGAACTAATGAAAGATGGGGAGAAGGTTAATAAAGACTTGTCTAATCTTTTAAGGGGGTGGGATTTTATATTTTTTATGTTATAGGAATATCTAGGGGGAATATCACTAGATCGAAAAAAATACCATTCTCCCTTTCTAATTCCCAAGATTTCATATTAGGTCTAGGGACTACTCTTTTCTCCTTGGATCTTGGGAAATTGATCACTTGTATGAATATATATGGGCATTCATTAGACATGATGGAATACTAGGAAAAAATATTTTTAAGAGACGAACTCAAAGTTGTCTAGTAGTAATTGGAGGAGAAATAAATTTTTCATTAGGAGCCTCAAAATCTCGAGGACCAACAACCCAGAAATACAATATTTATGGGTTCATCATAAACAAACTGGAAATAATTACATGGATTTTGGACATAGAGCCTACAAATATAACCATGAACTAGATGAATAAGAGTATAGGGGGCGACATAATTGCTAAAAGGTTAGATCAATTTTTAATCTCAAAATATTTTCTAAGCAAAGGCATTAAAAATTGTCAATGGGTCTCTTCAAGAGGGGATATTCACCACAATCATGTGCTTCTTAAGGTGGTTCCATCCCAAGAGAAACCACTTAATCTCTTCAATTTCAATCGTGAATGGTTAAAGGATGATGTTTTTTTAATAAGGTAAAAGAAGTGTGGAATCCTTTCAATGATTCTCTTAATGAATTGGCTCCCATTCATTTTAACCAAAACCTAAAAAGGGTAAAAACGACTATAGTGAATTGGTCCATGGAGAAAAAAAATAAGGATGATAGGATATTCAAAGAAAATGAAGAAACCCACAAGAAACCCTAGATTCTTGTTATAACAAAGAAGGTTTTGGATTCTTGAAAGAAAATTAGGAGGATATAAAACACGTAGAAGACAAAAAGAGGAAACTTTTGTTGGACAAATAGAAATAATGGAGACTTAAAAGTAGGGCTATCTAGCTACACGCAGGGGACAATAATTCCAATTTTTTCCACAAGTATGCTTATTACAAGAAAAATATAAACTATGTTTGAAGGATAGGAAAATAAGATGGATCTAAGGAAACAAGCTTATTTGAGATGGTATCTGAAGAGGTAAATTATTTTCATTCTCTCTTTAAAGAGAAATCAAGAGCAACTATACTAGATGTAATCATACTAGTAACTTACATTCTAAGCCTTATCAACCTAGAAGATAACCAAGAGTTAAAGGAAAAAAGTTGTTAAAGAGGAGCTTCTTTGGACCCTCCAAATATCTCATAAAGATAAAAGCTTTGGCCCAAATGGCCTCCCCGTTGAATTATTTTTGGGCTATTTTGACTTCATTGAAGATGACCTACTTAGAGTGGTTGAGGTTTCTATAACCATAAGGAAACATTTGGCATATTTTAATACAAAATCCATAGCTTCAATCCATAAAAGTGATAATCCCTTACACTTTGAGAAATTTAGATCAATTTCCTTGTGCAATTACATTTACAAAATTATCTCTAAAATCATAGTCAACATAATGAAAGGAATTATCTCTCGTCAAATCTCTCTGAAATAGTTTGGTTTCTTGGAAGGGTGACAAATCCATGAGGCTATAGGGGTAGTGAAACAAGGTGTTCACTCTATGAATACCAAGAATTTAAAATCTATAACTGTTAAAGTGGACCTTTCCAAATCCTTTGACTAAGTGATTTGTCTCTTCATTAGAGTCATCCTTATTCATTTAGGTTTTTTCATGGTTTCATTTCTTGGGTAATGAGTTGTATCAACTCAGCCTCTTTTACAATTCTTATTAATGGTGTTGCATATCCCTTATTTAAGATTGAAAGGGGGATTAAATATGGTTATCCTGTCCCCCCTCCCTCATCTTATATTTCTTATTATTTCAAAATCCTTAGTAGGTTATTAAAGGTGAACTCAGGATTTGGGAATTTAAAAGGTATAAACATGGTCGTTTCCTATAATGTCACTCACTTAATTTTCATTGATGACATTTTTTTATGCACCAATTGACCAAAATATCATAAAAAGAGAGAGAAGTAACTATGCACCTTGATAAAGAGATAAGAATGAATGTGAAGCCTCTTCAAGTGGGGAACCTCCTTCTACAATAGAACAAATGTACGAGATGAGATGATCCTAAAACTAGGTCTCCGCGGTGTGTGTGTGTGTGTGTGTGTGTGTGTGTGTGTGTGTGTGTGTGTGTGTGTGTGTGTGTGTGTGTGTGCGCAGGATACCAAGGGTATAATTACAATGAAAAGGTCTATCCAAAAATACTAATATAACAATAGAAATATAATAACTCCATATATATGGATTTAGATGGGGCAATGTTCTTAACATGGGGCTTTTTCTAGGGGCTTAACATGCCCTCCCCTTTAAACTGTTATGTTTTCCTTATTTATAGAGAATTAAGGTTACTTTTGTTATTTTACTTCATTACCATTAACATATATATATATATCATGTATTTATCAGTAGTAGCATAAACAAGAGACAAAAAGAACACAAGAGATTTGTCCTGGGAAAACCCAAAATGGGGGGAAAACCCAACAACTTTTCTTAGATAGATTATGTTCACAAATAAATTCCAATTAGATCAACCATAGAACAAGTGTTATATCAACCAGAAATACCACCACAACTACAGTAGTAGAACCACGCAAAGGTAGCACACCTCCTCAAGGCATAGCACACAAGAGAGAGATACCAAACGACTGAACAAGAATAAACTGTGCAGTTACAGCTACTGCATCACTTCCTCCAAATTTGTGCCTTGCTTCTATGTAGCTGGGAGAGTGTGAGTGAGTGAACAAATGAGCCAATATGTCCTGTATTTATAGTCTTCCCGACCACTAGACTGGGTTGACTTCTTCTTTGGACATGTGTCTTTTCATTATTACTTTATTCTTCTCGGTCGACTTCTCTTCTAGAGTATTTCAATATCTGTCCAATGGATCTCTTTCTTCCAAAATATTCTCCACATCTAAGAAAGACCATCTATGAGGGAAATATCCTCCCACAACTACCAAAACATCAACATAAACAAGTGTTTCCCTCAACACTTGATTACATGTCGATGTTTTTGCATGAATAAATCATCTTCCCATAGTACTTATTCTATCGATAGGTTCTTCCACTCAATGAGGCACTTAGTAATTGCTCAATTTTGTAAGTGATTAACTCTTATTTCAATTATTGTTTCTGGTTCTATTATGATTTTCCCTTCTTCATTGATCTTTGGTAAATTAATTTTAACTAGGATCTTATCACGGATTACATTCTTTAAGAAAGAAAAATGGAAGACTGGATGTACATGTGAATATGGAGGTAAATCCATTTTGTAAACCATACATCCAATCCTTTGCAACACCTTATAGGGACCATAATACTTGGGTTTTAATTTATTGTCCTTACTTTGTTTCTTGAGAGACATATATTTTTATGGTTGTATGCTTAGAAACACTTAATCCCCCAATTCAAATTCCCTTTTGTTGTGATGTTGATCTACTTCTTGTAACCAAGTTGTCCTTCAATAGTTTGAGAACCTCTTTTTAGTGCTCTATGTGGTACTCCATTTCTTTAACATTCATTTTCCCTTTCAAAGGTGATGTGAGGATGGAGCATGATATTCATAAAGTGCCATAAATGGGGGCATGTTTTATGAAGTATGGAAGGATGTGTTGTACCACCATTCTTATAAATGAAACCACTTGACCCATTGTGTTTGTTTATCAGATGCAAAGAAACAAAGATAACCTTCTAGAAATTTATTTACAATCTTAGTTTTTCCATTGAATTGGGGATGGTAACAAGAGATGAAATCCAATTGAGTACCCAAACAAGAAAACAATCCATTCCAAAATTTTCTAGTGAAAATTGGATCTATGTCACTTACAATGATATTAGGGATTCCATGTAGCTTCTAAAATGTTTCCATGAATTCCATGCCTATTGTACTTACTTTAAAAGGTTGAGAAAGGGAGAAAAAATGGGCATACTTTGTTATTCAATCCACTACTACCATGATGACATTATTTCCTTTGAAATTGGGTAGACCTGTAATAAAATCCATTGAAACATCTTCCCAATGTTGAATTGGTATAGCTAATTGTTGTAGGAGACCTAGGGCCTTGTTGTCTCTCCCTTATTATGTTGGAAAATCACACATTCAACCACCAAATTTTGAACACTAATTTTAATACCTTCCCAGAAAAATTCATTTTTGATCATGTGGTAAGTTTTCAAGAACCCTAAATTTCCTCCTATAGGAGAAGTGTGAAATTACAAAAGGACCCTTTGTTTGAGTTGGTAATTCTTACATAAATATAAGCAATCTTGATACCATAGTAAATTATTCTTCCGCACAAATTTATGTAATGCACTTGGGTCCTCTTGCAGATGTTGAATGATCTTTCATACATTTTGATTTTACTTCCATTATATCCTTGCTTCTCCCACCCAATTAGATTTTGGAATGGAAATAGCACATGATAAAACCTCTACATCTTCTTCTTTCCTTTAAGTGTATCTACCACCATATTTTGTTTTCCTTTTTTGCAGATAATTTAAAAGCATAAAATAACATCTTTGTAACCCATTTTTGTTGCTCTTATGAAGATAATCATTTTTCCAAGAATTACTTCAAACTATCATGATTTGTTTTTACCTTGAAGTGTCTTCCTATTAGGTAAGGTGTCATTTCCTAACTGTATTTAATATGGACAACATTTTATTTTCATAAATGAGTTTGAGTAAGTTATTTCCTTTAAGATGGATGATTTCAAAGGCAAGGGGCCTTCCTTCTTACATTAAAACTGCACCAATGCCATGTTTTAAGGGATCACATTCCACAATAAACATTTTTGTTAAGTCAAGTATGGCAAAGATAAGAGGCATACACATAGCCTCCTTAATATTTTCAAAATATTTGGTTTCTTATTTAGTAAAAAAAATGCCTCCTTTTTTAATAATGTTGTTAGAGGTGTTTCTATTTGACCATAATTCTTGACAAACTTGTAGTAATATCCCGTCAATCCTAAGAATCCTCTAATATTCTTCATGTTTTTCATAATTCGTCATTCCATCATAGATTTAGTTTTGTTAGGGTTCACTTTGAAACTTCCATGAAATACAATATGACACATATATTCCACTTCTTGAACCCCAAAGGAAAACTTGGAATGCTTTACATATAGTTGTTTCTCTTCCAATAGGTTTAAGACCATATGAACATGTTGTACATGTTCTTCTCCTGATTTTCTATAGATTAGTATATCATCAAAAAATACTAACACAAATTGTTTAAGGGTTTGAAAAAATAATTCTTCAAGATTTGAAATGTTGAAGGTGCAATAGTAATTCCAAATGACATCACCAAAAATGCATAATGACCTTTATGTGTTGTAAAGGTTTTTTTGGGAATGTGTGCTTGTATCATTTTGATTTGGTGATATCTAGAGTACAGATCCAACTTAGTAAAAAAAATTCCTCCTTGCAGTTCATCTAATAACTCATCAATGACAAGAATAGGAAACTTATATTTAATGGTCATTTTTTTAAGGGTTCTATAATTTGGACACATACACCATGAACCATTATTTTTGTAACCATCGCCATTGATGAAGAGAAATCACTTTGGCTAGGTTGAATGATGTTGGCCTCTAACATTTCTTAAATCATGCTCTAAATCGCAATTTTTTGTGTACATCGATACCTGTAAGGCCTAATGTTAGGTGGTACACTTCCTAGTTGAAAATAAATAACATGTTCATGATCTCAAGAAGAGGTAGTACCCTTAGGAATATCTTCAAATACCTTGAGTTATTGTAGATAACATTTTCAAGATCCACTGGAATAGAAGGTATAGATGTTTGAACATCTAGTGATCAAAATTGTGCATGCAAACCATGGTGTCCCTTTTGGAGTAATTTTGTCATGTTGTTAGAGATTATCACTTTATAGGTACTCCCTTTGATATCTTTCAATTCAATTTCCTTACCTTCTGAGTAAAATCTCATGAAAATTTCTTGAAAACTAAGATCCAATGTTCCAATGATTGTAACCATTGGACCCCTAATACAACATCAACCCCACCTATTTGGATTTAAATCATGGGAATATCCAATAAATACTCCCCTATATTGACCTTAATACTATGGAAATTCCATGAACAATTTATGGTACCTCCATCTGCAATCATTACTTCAAACTCTAGAGCCGAAAATGCAAAGAAATTGAGAAGTTTCACTAATTTTCAATTAATGAAGTTATGTGTTCTATCATAATCAATCAACATTGTTATCTTTTTCTTTGTAATATATCCTTCTATATTGAGGAGTTTTCAAGTATTGATTCCAACCAATGCATGACAAGATATTGTTGGAGTAGTCTCTTCAAGTTCTATATCCTATGATGGTTCCAATTCTTGATCTTCTTCTTCTTCTTCACAATCTATGTAGAATAATCTTTCCTCACCACATTTATGACCCTTACTACACTTTCTATCACAATTGAAACATATTCCCTTTTATCTTCTTTCATCCATTTGTTGAGGTTTCAAACTTGTAGGTTGAGTGAGGTTAGGAGAGGGAGCATGTTTCTCTCTATAGTTGTTAGAGATTAATCTCCTACTAGCCATATTTTTAATTTCATCTTTCCTTTCCATAATGAAAGTATTCTCTAGGGATTTAGGTTTGAAGAGACACACCTCACGTTGAATGTTATCTTTTAAAGTTCCCATAAAGAGATATAATAAATTGTCAATTGGGTTTAGCTCAAAAGGTTGAGAGAATGATTGTTATCCTCCCCACCCCATGTTCAATTTTCGCAAGTGACATGTTGATCTCTTCTTGAGTATATTATTGTAATGTATTTGAGACCTATTATTGACCATCCTTGTGCCTTGAATATTATATGGTTTTCCATGGGTAATGTTATCACATGCTAATTTGCATTAATTTTTTTGAAGCATCTTTTCCTTGTGCTATCTTTCCACTCAGATTTTGAAACTTTTTCACCATCTCCGTCAAGCTCCCATCACCTAAATCCTTCACTCGACCAATCATCCAAAATAGTCATGTCCTCTGTGAGTCAAAATTGGAAAATATCCCGGACCTATATCTAGACTTAATGCTTATCTAAATCCCTCAGTTCCATCACTTCATTCATTTTTACCCTTATTATCATATTCTCGTTGAAAATTAAAATATTCTTTTTATTAATTTTAAGCACCCTTATCCTATACACAAAGTCGCGTGATAAGCCTCATATGCCCAAATTCCTTAGAAAATGGGAAAAGGGTTTATTATTATTAATATAAATATTTTTATATTAAAACATTTATATTAATATTTAATTCATGACCTCACGTCAAATCATGGGCACGAGTCTCAATTTTTAACATTGAAAATTCAAAGGGTGGATGGACGGTGCATATACATTTCAGAGGTTGAAAGTAAATGGAGGTTAATTTTGGAAAGCGGGCCGAAATTTAACCGGTGGTTTTTGGTTGAGGAGATGTGTTCTTAGGTGATGCATTTCGAGGGTAAAAGTGGTGTGGGTTAAAACCACTCCTCCCAAGCGCGAAATAATAAATTAAACCATTTATCATATGGTTTATGTGCAGCATATTTATGTGTGTTTCAATACTAATCATGGAATTTCCAACAAATTTCTTCCTCACGGTGGAAAATTTTCACCGAGGTAAAATTTAAAGAGATTAATGTTTATTTACATGGAAAAGAATTAAATGGGAAAATGCACATGAAAGGAAGATTTGGATAATTATTTATCCAAAATTTTTACAGAAGTAAAATGAGAAGATTAAAAGTAGTTTACCAAAGATGGTAACTAAGACATGGTTTTCAAAACCATGGGAAACAAACCAGTAAATGGTTTTCACAGTGAAATGGTAAATTGGAAAAAACAAGACACGGTAAATGGTTTTCACAATGAAATGGTAAATTGGGCAAAACAAGACATGGTTTTCAAAACCACGGGAAGAAAGAAATAAATGGATTTTCAAAACCACAGGCATGAGTTAAAATATGGAAATTTAATTCTACAGGATAAAAAATATTTGGGAATTATTTTTATTCAAATATATTATTCCCAAATATTTAAGGAGAATATGGATAAATGAAATTAGATTTGAAAGAGTAAAAGTGACATTTCAAAGAGAATATGGCAGAGGAAAGATTTGAAGCGTTAGAGGAATCAACAGTTGGATCATGAAACATTTTTTCTGAAAACCGTCATTTGTAATCATTGTACTCAATTTTAGAAGATGGAATGTTTCAATTCAGCTATTGTAATCGATTTCTAACTAAAGGAACTCGAATTGTATAAGTATTAGAAGTTCCCAATGTATTAATGGCTGGCAGAAGTGCAAGGGCACAATTCTGGTTGTTCTGAACTCTATTGTAATTTTCTGAAGTTGGATTGAATACATATGAAGAAGCTTTGAAGTCTCTATGAAACAATTCTAATTTTGGTGATATGAGTTTTGTCTTCTCTCATTGTATGTATTTCCTGTGTTTATTTAATTCCATTTATACTATCTTTTGTTTGAATTGGATAGTTTAAAAGCCCATAATTCATCCCATGATTCTCTTGGATTAAGAAATTTAAACTGTGTGAATTTCTTCCTAACTAATTCAGTATTCATTTCATTAATGCTCTGATGTAGTTACTTGTTTTCCTCCTTTCCTCTTACACTCTGCAAATTTCAATTTACAACTCAGATTCATTACCTCATTTAGCCTTTATCCTCTAGATATTTCTATTGTCCAGTCATTGTTTTCATTCATTTTCATAGGTTTGACTCCATAGCCCTGAATGTCCCTCCCATTCCTTGCCAACAAATTTATACAAAAAACCCCCAAAACAAACTAAAACTAGCCATTGATTGCCAAAGAAATACCAAGTGACATGAGAGATCCCTCTCTGAGCTGAGCATGCTAGTACCCATATCTAAAGCTGGTTGAAATAGTTACCTTTGTTGTTTGTCTATCAGTCAAACAAGTTTACAGAGTGCTAACATTCTGGCGTCGTTGTCGGGGAGAGAAAGTGAAATCTTCCCTAGGAGAAACGACAAAGTTCAGATCTGAGTACTAATGGTGAAAATTATTCAGACACAGAAAGGTTGTACATCATTCACCTGGTGAATCTATTGGCCCTTGGTTAGGGAAGGAAGCAAAGAACAAGGGAGAAAAGGAAAAATCAGAACTTTGTGGAAGACACAGTGATTGTTACTGGGTCGAAGTGAGCAAAAGAGTAGAAAAGACGGATCGAAGCCCAAGAAAGCAAGTTGTTGGATGAGGAGATCGAGGATGATAGGTCAGCAAGGAATAAGGACCATGGATGACTCAGCAAGTGGAAAAATCCACCGTTAGATGTTTTGGCGCACTGCACGAGAAGGAAGGAAAGACAAGATGGCGAAACTCGAAAAACGCAGGTCAAGTTGACCTAGGGTTTTAGACACCTAGGGTTTTGGTATATAGGGTTTTGACACCTAGGTTTAGGCCTAAGGATGTCGATGAGTGATTGTAATGTATAAATAAGAACCTATATGAGGGAAGAGGGTTCGTTCAGGTTCGAGGTTGTTGGATCTAGTTGTATTGTTTGATATAAGTCATTATTGTTGTGAGAGAGAGAAGTGCTGAGTGAAGAGCCTTCTAGTATTGTAAGATCTTCAGTTGAGTGCGAAGATCAACCCTGCAGCTGGGTGCCCAGGGAGGAGAGAGAAAAGGGAATATCTATTGGCTAAGAGCGCAGATTAGAACTGTATGCTTTCATATTAATATATCATAAAGCATAGTTCTGTGGACGTAGCCCTAGAGAGAGGGTGAACCACGTATATCTGTCCTGTGTGTGTGATTTATTTTGTGTTATTTTTCCTTGATATACTATTATTGCATTGTTGTGGTAGATTTGATAGATGTATGGAATAGATCTATGCTGATAAGTGATATATGCATGTTGTATTGTTCTAGTATTGGATCCACTTGACATTTCCCTTGTTTGTAGACATTTTTGTCCTGCAACCCCCCCATAGCTTCTTCGAGTGAGACTGCATCTACTTCGCAGGTGTAGATAAAAGGGCCAGTAGTTAGGGCTTGTTGGTGAACTCTTGGAGTTGAACCTTGGGTCTGCCCCTGTGCCAACAAATGGTTCCGTTGCCAGACAATAATATTCATGAGGGAATGTCAAGGTGCTTTCCATCAAAGACAGAGATTCATAAGTGGATAGAGGATCAAGAAAAGGACTTCGCTGAAGCCCAGAGAAAGAACCCTAATATTAGTACAGAGGATTGGTTGGAGAGACATATTTTTACTGATATACACGAGATATGCTTTGGAGGAATCCATCAGGAACTATATGAGTGGTTAGCCAGGTTGGCAGATACCCAGTTTGAGGTCAGATCTAGACCTCCTGTAGTTTGGATGTCAACACTGATCAAGAAGTTCAAGAGGGTTGACAACTCCGCGGAAAGAGAATTAGATCACTAGTTTGATAGCACCATTGGAGGCTACATCACCGAGTTTTTTGTTGACATAGTAGAGTCATATAGCCAAGACGAGAAATATTTCTTCAAGGGACCCAGAAGAAAATTTGTACACTTTCTGAAGTTGAGAATCAAGATGTTGTTGCATGAGAAGAACATATTGAATATGCAGTAGATCGATCAAAGTTGAAAAGGCTAATGTTCAGGAATTTGGACAACGATAGCTACACAGAGGCTGGACATACACGCAGGGGGAGAGTGTTCAAAGAAGTTCATCTTGTGAACCTGTTCAAGCAAAACTATGGAGACGAGGATTTCTACAGTGGAGAAGAGGTAGACTTGACGAACGAAGAGAATTCATAACCCGCTAGGCCAGAGGAAGAGGAAGATGAAGAACCTCACCGAGATGAGCCAGAAACCTCAGGGACTGCACAAATTATTGAAGTAAGTACTATTAATAGTCTTGTTAGTTCAATAGCATTAAGCAATCAGTGTAATCAGAGTTACCAGATCGTTTAGAGTACTATTACTAGTAGTCCACCACATACTTAGATAGGAAACCTAGGAAGATCTATGGCATATGAGATGAGACTCCCTATATTTAGGGGAGATGGATCTGAAAATCTTGACCAACACTAGTTTCTATGTGAAGCCGTATGGAATATTAAAAATGTCACTGACAAAGCTATTAAAAGAACCCATTTTAGTACTACCCTTTGATATCGCGCACTAAGCTAGTACATAAAGCTTGTCCAAGGACTTGCATAGCCTAAGCCGCTATATGAGATAAAAAATGCATTGATTGCAGAGTTCAAGAAACCCAAGTGAGAGTCACAATGTATTACAGAGTTGAAAGAGATCAAGCAGAAGGTAGTTGAACCCATTTGGGAATTCGATCAAAGATTCAAGACCTTAACATGCTGACTGACTTTTCAGATCCAAAATGAGAAGAACAAAGAATGGTTCATTTCTTCCCTCTTACCACACATCAGAGTTCCTCTGATGCAACAAAAGATTGCTTCGCAGGGTGAGGTGCTGGATATTGCCATGAATCTAGAATCAGCCCCTATGGGAGAATCCATCTCAGGTATGAGTCAGATCTTGAGTCAACTAACTAGCTTATCTTTGCAGGTCAAAGATATGAAGAAAGACAAGGGAAAATATAAAAGAGAATACATCTGGTGTGTCAGATGCAGATCAGAGGGCCATGACAAGGAACACTATCCCCTATTCCATGAATACTTGGCCTCTGAAGCTCTGAGTCCTTTGAATCAAGTCACCTTACCCTATTGTGAGGTATTTCGAAATATACATCATATTGGTGAGTGTTATTACATGAAAAAATATGTTTAGACACCCACAAATTTGTATTGCAGGTTCTGTAAGTCCATGGGACATGATGATATGGATTGTAGGGCTTATGATCTCATGCATGAAAGGCCAAGAGATATATACAAAATTCAAGGTGAAGTACAACAAGAAGAAACACTACACAGTACAACTCCCCTGGGAGAGGAAACTTCAATCATCGTGGTGGATTCAGAGGAAGAGGATGATGCAGAGGTATAGGTCGAGGCCGAGTAAATATCATCTATTATAACTGCACACATCTAGGACACTTGGAAAGGGATTGTCAGAACCCTTGTACAACTTGCAGCTATTTCAAATCTTTCGAACACATTATCAAGGAATGTCCAACATTGCTAGCTAAACTTCAAGAGAAACGAGGACCTCAAAAGAACCCACAGATACAATTGATCAAATCTGAACCTCTTGGAGAAGACCCTAGAGTCATTGTTATTACTAGAGAAGGTGTTGTTACGGGAGAAGATAGACTGACCCAAGGAAAGACTGCAGAGGACTCAGGAGTCAGGAAAGCTGCATAGAAGACCCAAACCTTTGATGCAAAGAAAGAAAGAAAAATATTTGAGGAGGCAAGAAAAGAGTTCAAAGGAGACCAAGGTTCTTCATCAAAGACACGACCAGAAGTAAGAGAGTATGGAATGCCTCAGGCATTTGATCAGTCTACTTCGCCAAGAGAAGGAAAAGAGGTAAGCAAGCTCATGGAATTTCTATATACTTGTGTTAAGTTGATTTAGGATGAGAACGCTATCCAAGAAATAAAAAATTTAATCAGACAGTATGAGCTCGGAAAGACTGACCTCTTACTGAATAGGGCATTACACCAAATTGATAAAAAGAGAAGGACAAATAAGGAATTACACTTGAATTCTCAAATAGGAGAATATGATATAGACTATGTGTTCCTCGACTTAGGATCAGAGGTCAATGTCATGACGAAGAAAACTTGGGTGTTGATGGGAAAACTGAAGTTGATCTATTCTGCTATCAGGCTCAGGATGGCTAATCAACAAGTTGTCAGCCCCTTTGGACGATTGGAACATGTCCCTGTGGACATCGATGGAGTAAGAACATTTGCATATTTTGAGGTAATTGAGATAGTTGATGACAACTACCCTTACCCTGCACTATTAGGAATTGATTGGGCCTTCAATAATTCCACTGTGATTGATTTAAAGAAGAGACGTATGAATTTTGAAAAAGATGGCCTTAGGGTCATTGCATCCTTAGATCCATATGAAGGTCAGCGATACACATAGCCCATCAGAGAAGAAGACCGGACATATGAAATGGAAAAAATATCCAAACTAACAACCAGACACCAAGATTACATTAATCCTACGACCGATGGAAACCTAAGCTGGCGAAGTGACAACACATGTTCATCAGACTCAGAAGAAGCAGTGGAGAACTAGAAGAATAAAATTTATGAAGTATCTACAAGAATATGTGCTAGATTAACCAGAAAAGTTCGTGATCGGCACAACAGTAAGCAACTTACCCACCTTTGATGGTTTGAATCCTTTAGAAACCTTCTTGTTGGACTTTGAATAAAGCATACCAATGCAACAAAGATTGTTGGCGATGGATGAAGCCCTGAAATAAACCCCAGCAAGATGGTGGGGGCACACAAAAGAAATATTACAGATTGGGTACAATGTCATACCTTGATGAAAGCACATTTCTCAGCACAAGTAGAAGGCTATGAAGTTCAGTACATAGCTCGAATCTTCCCAAAGAACCATGTGCGAAGCTGTGAGAAAGCTTGGAGCAACGTTCCTCAAGAAAAGTGGGTACACAAATTCATCAACATACTGGACACGACACCTATCAATTGGTACCTTCAAGCAAAGCTTCACCTCATCACTACAGATTGGAAAGCTATGACTCAGAATTTTATAACCACTTGCTTATTTGAAGGTCAATATCTAGCCTTTCTTTGGAACAAGAAGAGGACGAATGGACTGTGCCTATCCAGAAACTACAAGGCTATTACAACATCAATGATGATGAAGACGATGATCTGAGAAAGGTGATAATTGCATAAACATAAGGCCAAAGAGATGTGGAAGGACCAGGAGTTCAGTTACCATTAATTGGATAGACAATAAAGATTAAGAAGGTCAATATTGGAACAAAACAGATGCTGAAGCTTGCAAATGTTGGAGATTATTGGGATGCTACCACTATTGGCAAGATCAAAAAATTACTGCATGAATATCAAGACTTGTTTCCAAACAAGTTCATTGATATGAAGGGAATTAAAGGGCCTATGGGAGAGATGAGGATCCCTTTGAAGCCAAATGAAAGACCAGTCAAACAGAGACCCTATAGACTGAAACCTAAGTACAAATAGAAAGTGAAGATTGAGCTCGACAGAATGCTGGAAGCAGGGATTATAGAACCCGTGGAAGAGTCAGAGTGGATTAGCCCTATGGTGGTACAATACAAAAAGATAGGAGAGATCATGATTTGCGTAGATCTCAGGAAGTTGAATGATGTCTGTTTGCATGATCCCTTCCCTATGCCATTCACTGACGAAGTGTTAGATAATGTGGGAGGCCATGAAGTATATTCTTTTACAGATGGATTTTCAGGATACCATCAGATCCAGATTGCCAAGGAATATTGCCACAAGACCAAATTTACAATAGAATGGGGGTCCTATCAGTATACAATGATTCCATTTGGATTAAATAATGCCCCAACTATCTTCTCCAGGGCGGTGGTCGAAACATTCAAGGAGTTTTTGCATAAATTTCTAGAAGCATATTTTGATGATTGGACTGTTTTTAGTTTATTAAAGAATCATATTGAATGTCTAAGACTAATATTAGACAAATGCAGGTAGTGTCAAATTGCCCTGAATCTGAAGAAGTGCATATTCTTCTCACCATTTGGAGTGTTGTTAGGCCATATTGCATGCAAGCAGGGATTGTTGGTTGATCCATCTAAAATTTCCATTATACTTGATCTACCCCCTCCTACTTCAGTCAAACAGTTGCGCACTACACTAGGACACACAATATATTATAGGAAGTTCATTAAAGGATATGCCCAGATTACATCACCCATGGAGAAGCTTTTGAATAAATATTGTCAGTTCAGTTGGATAGAAGAATGCCAGTAGAGCTTCGACACACTGAAACAGAAAATGGTTACTGAGCCTATTCTGGTCTTTCCAAATTGGAGCAAGGAATTTCACGTACATGTCGATGCATCTTCCATTGCCTTAGGAGCAGTGTTAGCACAACCTGGTTAAGGAGAGATTGATCATCCATTATCTTTTGCTAGCAGGAAGTTATCAACTGCAGAGGTCAACTATACCACCACTGAGCGAGAAGGGTTAGCCATGGTGTATGCAGTGCAAAAATTTCACCACTACTTGTTGGGAGGGAACTTTAAAATGTTTACTGATGGGGGAAGAATATGTAGATGGATTCTGCTATTTTAGGAATATGACTTTGAGATCATAGTAAATCCAGGAAGAATGAACAAAGGCCCTGACCACTTGTCAATGTTGGAACATGGTGAAGAGACGACCAGTTTGGAGGATGCACTGTCGGATGCACAACCGCTAACCATTAGAAAGATTGATGACCACTTCGTAGAAATAGTCCATTTCCTATCAACATGAATGGCACCTAGTGAGTATACGATTGCCCAGAAGAAACAACTAGTAGTGCGCACTACAGACTTCTCACTTATAGCTGGACAACTATAAAAGATGGGACTTGATGATATACTAAGAAGATGTGTTATGGAGGCAGAGCAACCATTGATCCTTGCAGAAGCTCATGAGGGTATCGTGGGAGGACATTACGCAGGGAAAGAAACTACGCAGAAGGTTTTGAGAGCTGGAATTTGGTGGTCTACCTTACACAGAGATGCTAAAGACTATTACGAGGCCTGTGATGTATGCCAAAGAGTTGGAAAACCATCCAGAAGAGATGAAATTCCATTAGCACCACATCTGACCCTACAAGCATTTGAAAAATGGGCCATTGATTTCGTGGGACCTATAAACCTCCCAGGAAAGCGCATAGAAGCAAGGTACATCATTACTATGATAGAATACTTGACCAGATGGGTTGAAGCAAGAGCATTCAAGGGTTGTAGTGCAACTACAACTACACTCTTCATATTTGATGACATCATAACCAGGTTTGGATGCCCAAAGATCCTTATGAGTGATCAAGGCACACATTTCATAAATAATATTGTTGAAGCCTTGATTGAGGAATTTGCAGTTCATCACCAGAAGAGCACACCTTACCATCCACAAGCAAATGGGACCATTGAAGCATTCAACAAGATATTGGAAACATCGCTGACGAAGATTTGCAATGTGAATAGGGATGATTGGGATTTAAGAGTACCAACAGTACTGTGTGCCTATAGAACAACTTGCAAGAAGATAACAATGCAGACCCATTTTAAGTTAATATATGGTCTCGAAGCCATTGTGCCAATGGAATATTTGGTACCAAGCCTAAGAATTGTTGCCTTTATAGATATGGATGACACTGGCGTTGTTCAAGAGAGGCTTGCACAGTTGGTCGAATTGGAAGAAGACAGATTTGTTGCAAGATTTCATCAACAGGTATAGAAGGAAAGAGATAAGGCCTATCATGAGAGGCACGTCAAGAAGAAGGAATTCAAACAAGGTGATCTAGTAGTGGTATATGATAGTAAGTTCATCAAGCATCCTAAGAAGTTCAGAATGCATTGGCTCAGGCCATATGAGGTCGCTTATGTTACAGAAGGAGGAGATGTGCAGTTGAAGACTTTAAAGGGAGAATGGAAGGAAGGATTAGTGAATGGGAGCCGACTGAATTTGTACTCTGATAAACAGTTTCCACGCAAATCTAAGTAAAAGCATAAGAAAAGGGGTCTAGGTGCCTGGTACTAGGTGCAGTTGAAACTGGGTACCGGACACAGAAAAGACAGTCTGCACAAGGAAGGAGAGTAGGCATAGAGAAGAAATAAAAGGTTGCACTGCGTAGTTTGAAGTCAAAGTAAAACAGAAGAATCAGATCTGTAGTGCCTCGGGATGAGTCACAGGTGAGTGTTGGGGGCCTGTTGGCCCTTGGTTAGGGAAGAAAGCAAATAATAAGGGAGAAAAGGAAAAATGAGAACTTCGCAGAAGACACAGTGACTATTACTGTAGTGTCCCCAAGGTTGAGCCCCGTTGTAAACCAAGTTCTGAAAGGAATTGTCATTATGTTTTATAGGCTGGTGAGACAAGTTCTTATAAGCTGGAGACTTATGTGTTTGTTAGGACAAGGAGGCTAAGTGTTGAATACCAGGAGCCTGTTGTTGTACTTGTATGTATGCATAACATTTAATAAAATATAAACACCGCCAGGTGCAGACAAACCACGATAAATGAGTGAAGGGGGACTGAGCATCCACAGAGTGGGCAAGGAATTAGGAGTTGGAAGGTGGGAAAGGGGCTAAGTGTTGAGCCTGGGGGATAAGCCTAGGGGGATTAATCCTGGGAATAACATTTTAATATTATTCCAAAAGAACATGTGCATTTTATGTTTCATTTCATCTTAAGTTTTGGAAAGGGTAAGCGTGCAAAGGGGATGCATGCTGATGGAACGCATGAAGTTCCAAGGGTGACAAGTGTCAGCTCTGGTGCATGCAAATAAAATGGCTAGGAGGAGCCGTGAGAGGGATCTCCTCCATTCTACCTGACAATCTGAAGGTAATTGATCGAACCTCTGCAAAAGAATACCCTGGTGCATCCCTAAAAGCCGAAAATCCTGGGTTGACTTCTGAGATAGCTGGTACCACCCCTGTCTAAACAGTTCAAACCTGTGTTAACCCTGCGTGGATTGTTTGTCACGCATCCCCGAAAACTAGAGCGTGAGTCTATTCTATGCTGGCGGATTGGGAAATAGAAGTGACCAACCATTGTTGAACCCGTTGGGAAGCCCGTGTCTGTTTTACCCATGAGTTGTTGTGACCACGCAGTGTTGGACTGCGTGGGGTCTTGTTGGCCAAAGGTGCAACGCTCTCTCCAGGTGAGAGAGGTGATTGAGGCTGGAAGAATAGGTTGTTGGCCTGTGAGCGATTCTCTCCAGGTGAGAGAGTGCGCGAAGGAAGGAGAGGACTCCTGGAAGGAACCCTGTAGCTTCCACAGGGCTCGGAGACTTTCGGTCTGGCTTGTTCCTATAACCCAAGGCAAGGGAGATTAGTAGCCAAAGGACTGTCCAGGTGATAGAGAAGGTGTATACTCCTGGGGTGGAACAGGAATGTGGGGAATGAGGGTCTGTGGGCAGTGAGCATGGGAGGTTCCTTGGAGAGAATCCCTTCCTTGTGGTTGTGTGTTGTTTTCCCTGTAACCTCAGCCTAGCCTAGATTTCCTTCCCTTGGGGTGGAGCTTAGTCCCAACTCGGGGGTGACCCATTGATGAGCTGATGAGCAGTGCGGTCTAAGGCTGGGAGGTTCATGGAAGGCCTGCACTTGGTTGGTGGATTCTACCACTGTTAAAGGATAAGTATATGATTATGTTTTAATCATGTTTTGCATGAATCTACTGCTTATGATATCATGATTTCCACTGTGTATATGAATTAGTATGAAATGCTATGGAATGTTAATTATGGCAATAACTCATATGAATACTCTGTGTAGAATGTGTTTATTTGTTTAAATGCATGAGATTTATAATACCTGTATGAGTTATGTGCAAGGTGGTGTTATAAGTTTTATTTTAAGAGCGATTAAACAAAGTAGCAGAAAAGGTGTGCTACAGTTTGGTATCAGAGCCAAGGTTTTGACACCGAGCCTAGATGGGCCAGTGGAGCGGTCTTTGGACCGAGAATGCGAGGGGAAATTGGGTCTGGAAGGCCAATTTTGGACCCTAGTTTACTCCAAAATGTCAAGGAGTTACTTGATGAGTTTCAAGCTCAGGAGATTTAGCGACATGTGAAACCGCAGTCGGTGTGGTCTATGGCCACTGGGAGATAAGTCTCCACACCAATAGTGTTAGAACCTTGGGATCTTCTCGGGAGGGAAGGTGAACCCTCGTGACCGTCAGATATGGAGAGTGTGTGCAGGGTTGAAATTCCTTTTGATTTTCACAAGAGTGTGGAAATCGTGATACGCGGAGGAGTAAACCGTAATTTTGGGATTTCAGCAGATGGAAGTCCGAGATGCAGGGTGCATGAACTTCCGACACCCGAAACCCCAAAATGCCAAAATATCTATGCCACTGATCTGAGGAGGGAATCTGACCATTGGATTCCATGCTTGGATTGGACTTGGACGCATGAATGCGTACCACGTGTCAGTGAGTTGAGAAGACATGCGAGAGTGGTGGGACCCGATGGCGTTGTTAAAAGTGACGTGGACCCTCCTGAAAGTACCACATGCCACGGTGATGAAGGGAGACAACTGTGCTGTGGGCCCGAAGAATAAAGTAATTCACGATTTCAGGGACTCGCAAGATAAGGGCATGGGAGCTCGAGATTGAAACTCGCGAAGTCGCGAAGTAGCGAGAACGAGAGGAGAAAAGTCAACATCGCTTCTCGGGGTTTCATGAAAGGGAGGTACCAGGGTTGGACGCCAAAACTCACGAAGGTGTGAGTAGCGAAGAGTGCTAGCACTTATCCCTAGTCTACGGTCATGCGCAGAAGACACTAGCGAGGAGGGAGCCATACCCGTGTCGCATCTCGGGTATCAACGTTTAGAGGAAATGAGTCGAGGGTCTTCGACTCACGAACTCGCGAGATCACGAGTTGCAAAAAGGGTGACTTTGGTTACTAATATTTAACTGTTGGATCTTCGTGGTCCGAGATTCTGAAGTTCCGAAGTCCCATAATTTGCAGAGCCCAACGAGAGCTCAGAAAACTTATTTGGATCGAAACGTCTTTTGTTCTTGTTCATATTGGTTTAAAAATGTTGTGAATCGTTCGAGAGGTTTTAATGGCCTAACAAAATTCGAATTGAATTGCACAGTGTGTGTGCAGAGTTCAACGAGAGTCAGGATTCCAGTTAACCAACGTCGAGTATGGAGAGGGAAAAGGGGAAGATTGCCTCCGAAATAGAGGATGAAAGGGTAGGAAGGGATGTCAACCCGAGAGTCGAAGGAACAAACTCTAATGGGCACAGAAAAGAGATGGATAAGGAAGAACATATGATGCAACTCATCGAAAGATTGCAGAAAGATGCCTAGGCTCGCCTAGCTAATAGCTGAAAGCTCATGAAAATCAGGGATCGACAGGGTGAATTCAACTTAAAAATGTTGAAGAGCCTGGAAAGAATAGAAAAGAAATTGGAAAAAGGGAGTGACACAAGCAGATCAAGAAGTGTCAGAACCCCTGAGGGGAGAAGGAGATCGAGGAGTGGTAACATACATTACCGTCTCTCCCTGAAGCATTCTAGCAAGGAGACACATAGTAGTTCAAGCCTGTCCCCTACCAGAAAACACTGAAAATCTGGAAAGGATGAATTGAAAGGGGAGATGAACAAGATTAAGCCTCCAACATTTGATGGAGAACATAAGAAGGAAGAATATGCCGAGACCTGGTTGCTTGGCATGAAGAAATACTTCAAACTGCAGAATTATTCTGCCCATGTAGAAGGAAGAATTGCAATGTACCAACTAAAAGGAAAAGCATCCATGTGGTGGGATCAGTTTGTGCAGGTGCAGCACATCCAAGAGAAAGAGGTCACTTGGAAGGAATTTAAGAGGTATTTCGAGAAGAAATACCTGACTAAAAGATACTATGACAGAAAGAGGAAGGAGTTCTTCGAACTCAAGTTGGGCAGTATGACCATTGATGAGTATGAACAAAATTTTCTGGAACTACTGAAGTATGTTCCATTCATCAAAGACGAGGTTGTCAAAATTCAGAGGTATCTGAGTGGACTACCACCTTCTATTGGTGACAAGATTCAGTATCACGATCCTAAGACCATGGAAGAAACCATAAGAAGGGAGAAATGTCTATATGAAAAACAAAGAGAAAAGCCTAACTTTCGGAAGGCTTGGGATGACCAGAAGAGGATTAAGAAAGAACAGAGGCAGAAGGGAAACATGCCTCCCTTTCTCAGAAACAGTCCTTAGGGACAGTCATCTTTTAGAGAGCCCAAGAAAGTTGAAGGGAGTGAGAATATGCCAAGACCGCCACCTATGGAGTGTTGGGGTTGTAAAGGGAATCATAGGTACAGAGACTGCCCCCACAGAAAAGACAAAGCAAGAACTGTCCATACTGTTCAACAAGATCAAACAGTGGAGGATATGGGTAGTAGAATGTCGAGGATCTACGCAGCCCTGGACAACAAGAAATAAGAATTTCAATTGCACATGATTGAAGTGGAAGGTACGATCAACAACCGACCACTTGTTATTTTAATTGATTCAGGGGCTAGCCATAGTTATGTAGATCCTAGAGTGGTGGAAAGTTTGCATCTAATGAAAAGAAAACATGAGATGTCTTGGTTAGTGCAGTTGGCCACAGGGACCAAGAGGAAGGTCATTGAATTGGTTAAGTCCTGTTCAGTGGACATGAAAGGAATGAGCACTAAGGCTGAATTGAACATTCTGCCTTTAGGCTCATACGATTGCTTAATTGGGATGGACTGGTTGGACCAGCACCATGCCCTTCCGGATTTCCATAACAAGAGGTTCACATGCCTGAACGAAGAGGGAAATCAGGTAACAGTCCAAGGAATTCCCAGATCCATGGCTGTGAGGGAAATCTCAGCCATGCAGCTGAAGAAATGTTACCGGAAAGGCTGTCAATTATTTGCAGCTCGGGTGGAAGAAGCATCCCGAGATGTAGTATCGAATCTGGAATACCACGAAGTACTCAAAGAATTCAAGGACATATTTCAGGAGGTACCTGGACTACCTCCGAAGAGAGACATTGATTTTTCTATAAATTTGATGCCTGGAGAAGCTCCAGTTTCGAAGGCTCCTTATAGAATGAGTACGCCAGAGATGAAAGAGTTGCAATTGCAGCTCGAAGAGCTACTGAAGAAAGGTTACATTCTCCCTAGTGTGTCACCATGGGGAGCCCTAGTCCTATTCATGAAGAATAAAGATGGGACGTTGAGGCTGTGCATTGATTTTTGACAGTTGAATAAGGTCACTGTTAAGAACAAGTATCCTCTGCCAAGGATTGGTGATCTTTTTGATCAGTTGAAGGACGCAAAAATATTTTCAAAAATAGATCTCAGATCTGGATATCACCAAGTGAGAATAAAGGATGAGGACATTAGCAAGACTGCCTTTAGAACAAGGTACGGTCATTATGAATTCACAGTGATGCCATTTGGACTGACAAATGCACCTGTTGTTTTCATGTGCTTAATGAATGGAGTGTTCAGAAATTATTTGGACAAGTTTGTCATAGTCTTCCTAGACGATATCTTGGTGTATTCCAAGAAAGAGGAAGAACACGAGAAACACCTGAGAATGGTGCTACAGGTGTTGAGAGAACACCAGCTGTACGCAAAACTGAGCAAGTGCTCTTTTTTACCAAAGGCAGATCCATTACTTGGGACACATTATATCTAAAGAAGGGATCGCTGTGGATCCTAAAAAGGTACAGGCCATTCGAGAATGGCCAGCGCCAAGGAATGTGGCAGAAGTTAGATCTTTTATGGGTCTAGCGGGCTATTATAGGAGGGTCATAGCCAGATTCTCAAAGATAGCTCATTCTATCACTTCCTTGCAAAGGAAGGAGAAGAAGTTCCAGTGGACCGAAGAATGTGAGATTAGCTTCCAATGATTGAAGAAACTGCTAACTAGTGCTCCAATCCTGAAGATTGCAGATCCAAACAAGGATTACGTAGTTTGCACAGATGCATGTAATGAGGGGCTGGGAGGAGTTCTCAGCCAAGAGGGATTTGTAGTTTTTTATGAATCCCGAAAGTTGAAGGAACATGAGAAGAATTATGCCACTCATGATTTAGAGCTGGCAGCAATCATCCACGCCTTGAGAAAATAGAGACATTACCTCATGGGCAAGAGATTCGAGTTGAGAACAGACCATAATGATCTGAAGTATTTATTTGATCATCCGACCTTAAATGCCAGGCAAATTAGATGGCTGGAGTTTCTGTGCGAATATGACTTTGATATCAAGCATATCAAAGGGAAAGAAAATAAGGTGGCTGATGAACTCAGCAGAAAAGCGCACAAATTACATGCTACAACCATTAGCATGTACAAAACTAAGATTAAAGACAGAATTTTGGAAGATGCCAATGCCGATTTGCAGTACAGAGGTCTAGTAGCAAAGATACAGCAGCGTGAGAGACCACAAACAAGGGAAAGTTACACCTTGGGAACTGATGGCTTACTTCTGTATAAAAACATAGTATATGTACCCAATGTCTGAGAATTGAAGTTGGCAATTCTAAAGGAGATGCATGACGTGACTTATGCTGGACATCCTGGATATCAAAAGACTGTGGTAGCAGTCAAAAGCCATTACATTTGGCTGGGTTTGAAGAAATAAATTGTTGAATACATCGCCAGATGTATGGAGTGCCAAAAGGTTAAGGTTGAGCATAGGCACCCAGCAGGGTTCCTGCAGCCTTTACCTATTCCTGAGTGGAAATGGGACGTGGTAACAATGGATTTTATCACCGGACTACCTAGGACAAGCAAGTAGCATGATTCAATCATGGTGGTGGTGGACAAGCTTACTAAAGATGCCCATTTTATTCCACTGAAAACCACCCACAGAGTAGCAGATGTTGTTGATATCTTCTTAAAAGAAGTTGCACGCTTGCATGGAATTCCTAAGCCAATTGTGTCTGATAGAGACCCGAAATTCACTTCGAATTTATGTAAAGGATTGTTCAAAGGATTCAGAACGAATCTGAACTTTAGTACAACATATCATCCCGAGTCTGATGGACAGACAGAGAGAGTAAACAGAGTAATAGAAGACATGCTGAGAATGTATGTGATGGATAAACCATCAAGGTGGGAAGACTACCTGCATTTGGTATAATTCGCCTACAATAATGGGTATCATGCATCATTGAAGATGAGCCCATTCGAAGCGCTTTATGGAAGAAAGTGCAACACTCCAGTGAGCTGGGATAATCCAGCTCGCAGAGCAGTAGTTGGGCCTGAGCTGCTCAAAGAGATGGAAGATCAAATGATAAGAATTAAACATAATCTAAAAACTGCCCAGGACAGGCAGAAAAGTTACGCTGATAGTAACAGAACCCATAGCGAATTCAAAGTGGGTGACCATGTTTTCCTGAAAGTGAAAACTAACAGAAGTTCCCTGAGGTTGGGAAGTTGTGCCAAATTGGCAGCAAGATTTTGTGGGCCATTTGAAATCCTGGAAAGGATTGGGCCGGTTGCATACATGCTTCCATTACCTGCATCTATGACTGTACATATTGTGTTTCATGTTTCACTACTTAAGAAATATGTACCTGATGCTAATCATGTTATCGATTGGAATGTGATTCAGGTGGAACCAGAAGGTGTCCTGCAACTGCATCCTGTGCGCATATTGGACAAGAAAAGAAAACAGCTCCGAAATTGAGCTATAGAGATTGTAAAGGTCCAGTGGACCTGGTACGGTCCTGAGGATGCGACATGGGAGCATGCAGATGTTATGCGGGCAGAGTACCTGCATATTTTTGAAGATTTTGAAAGGCTTGCAGAGACAGTGTAAGTTGCACTGAGGACAGTGCAAAAATAAGGGGAGGGGGATTGTAGTGTCCCCAAGGACGAGCCCCGTTGTAAACCAAGTTCTGAAAGGAATTGTCATTATGTTTTATAGGTTGTTGAGCCAAGTTATTATATGTTGGAGACTTATGTGTTTGTTAGGCCAGGGAGCCTAAGTGTTGAAGGCGAGGAGCATGTTGTTGTACTTGTATGTATGCAGAACATTTAATAAAATATAAACACCGCTAGGTGCAGACCGACCACGATGAATGAGTGAAGGGGGACTGAGCATCCACAGAGTGGGCAAGGAATTAGGGGCTGGAAGGTGGGAAAGGGGCTAAGTGTTGAGCCTGGGGGCTAAGCCTAGGGGGCTTAAGCCAGGGAATAATATTTTAATATTATTCCAAAAGAACATGTGCATTTTATGTTTCATTTCATCCTAAGTTTTGGAAAGGGTAAGAGTGCAAAAGGGATGCCTGCTGATGGAACGCATGCAGTTCCAAGGGTGACAAGTGTTAGCCCTGGTGCATGCAAATAAAATGGCCAGGAGGAGCCGTGAGAGGGATCTCCTCAATTCTACCTGACGGTCTGAAGGTAAACGATCAGACCTCTGCAAAAGAATACCCTGGTGCATCCCTGAAAGCTGAAAAAGACTGGGTTGACTTATGAGATAGCCGGTACCACCCCTGTCTGAACAGTTCAAACCTGTGTTAACCCTGCGTGGATTGTTTTTCACACATCCCCGACAACCAGAGCGTGAGTCTATTCTATGCTGGCGGATTGGGAAATAGAAGTTACCAGCCATTGTTGAACCCGTTGGGAAGCCCGTGTCTGTTTTCCCCGTGAGTTGTTGTGACCATGCAGTGCTGGAATGCGTGGGGTCTTATTGGCCAGAGGTGCAACTCTCTCTCCAGGTGAGAGAGGTGATTGAGGTTGGAAGAGCAGGTTTTTGGCCTGTGAGCGATTCTCTCCAGGTGAGAGAGTGCGCGAAGGAAGGAGAGGACTCCTGGAAGGAACCCTGTAGCTGCCAAAAGGCTCGGAGACTTCCGGTCCGACCTGTTCCTGTAACCCAAGGCAAGGGAGATTAGCAGCCAAAGGACTGTCCAGGTGACAGAGAAGGTGTATACTCTTGGGGTGGAACATGCATGTGGGGAATGAGGGTCTGTGGGCAGTGAGCGTGGGAGGTTCCTTGGAGAGAATCCCTTCCTTGTGGTTGTGTGTTGTTTTCCCTGTAACCTCAGCCTAGCCTAGATTTCCTTGCCTTGGGTTGGAGCTTAGTCCCAGCTCGGGGGTGACCCATTGCTGAATTGATGAGAAGTGCGGTCTAAGGCTGGGAGGTTCATGGAAGGCCTACACTTGGTTGGTGGATTCTACCACTGTTAAAAGATAAGTATCTGATTATGTTTTAATCATGTTTTGCACGACTCTACTGCTTATGATATCATGATTTCCATTGTGTATATGAATTAGTATGAAATGATATGGACTGTTAATTATGGCAGTAACTCATATGAATACTCTGTGTAGAATGTGTTTATTTGTTTAAATGCATGAGATTTATAATACCTGTATGAGTTATGTGCAAGGTGGTGTTATAAGTTTTCTTTTAAGAGCGATTAAACAAAGTAGCAGAAAAGGTGTGCTACAGTTACTGGGTCGAAGTGAGCAAAAGAGCAGAAAAGACGGAGTGAAGCCTAAGAAATCAAGTAGTTGGATGAGGAGATCAAGGATGATAGGTCAACAAGGAAGAAGGACTGTGGACAACTTAGCAAGAAGAAAAATCCATTGTTAGATTCTTTGGAACACCACGTGAGAAGGAAGGAAAGATAGGCTGGCGAAGCACTGGAAACGCAGGTCAAGTTGACCTAGGGTTTTAGACACCTAGGGTTTTGGTATCTAGGGCTTTGACACCTAGGTTTCGGCCTAAGGATGTTGGTGAGTGATTGTAACGTATAAATAAGAACCTATATGAGGGAAGATGGTTTGTTAAGGTTCGAGGTTGTTGCATCTAGTTGTATTGTTTGATATGAGTGATTATTGTTGTGAGAGAGAGAAGTGTTGAGTGAAGAGCCTTCTAGTATTGTAAGATCTTCAGCTGGGTGCGAAGATCAACCCCGCAAGTGGGTCCGTAGGTACGAGAGAGAAGAGAGAAGATCTGTTGGCTAAGAGCGTAGATTAGAACTGTATGATTTCATCTTAATATATCATAAATCAGAGTTCTGTGGATGTATCCTTAGAGAGATGATGAACCACGTATATATGTCTTGTGTGTGTGATTGATGCTATGTTATTTTTCTTTGATATACTATTATTGCATTGATGTGGTAGATATGATAGATGTATGGAATAGATCTACGTTGATAATTGATATATGCATGTTGTATTGTTCTAGTATTGGATCCACTTGACATTTCCCTTGGTCATAGACATTTTTGTCCTGCAACCCCCCCATAGTTTCTTCGAGTGATATTGCATCTACTTCACAGGTGTAGACAAAAGGGCTAGTAGTTAGGGCTTGTTGGTGCATTCTTGGATTTGACCCCTGGGTATGCCCCTGTGCCAACATAATCCATTTTTAAGAATCTGGAATTCAAAATTTTCATGGCGACTCTACTGTCTAGAGACTCAGTAGCCTGAAGATGTTATTGATGACTCTACTGCTTCAAGATGGATTACAGATATGTAAGGTATTCTCCAATGAATCGCTCTCATATTCTTGGCTTTCCAAATCATATTCCTCACATATATTGAAAAAAATATTTTCCTAAATTCAAAGGTGGGGAAGGAAATGATGTTTCCTTGCACTTGATTAGATTTCACATGCACATATGTATGTTGGGGGTTAAATTTCATGAGAATTGTTTGATGAAAATGTTTATGGCTACTCTAGAGAGGAAAGAAAGAGTATGGTATGAAGGTTTAAAAACAATAAGCTTATACTCTCTTAAGTATTTCCATATAACATTCTTTAAGCATTATGGAGAATCCAATCCTTCATTCTTGATGTTTGAAGATTGTTGTAAATTTTGTGAACATTTCATTAAGTACCTTGAAAATGTTTTTGGTGATGAAGAGTGTATGAATGATGAAATCATAGAAGCCCTTTATGAATATTCATCCTAAAAACAAATAGTAGCCCCTCCTTTGGCTGAAGATGAAGATGATCAATTCATTTTCCTTCTCCTGAACTTGATGAAGATATTCCACAATATTTCCAGCAAGACAAAGTGTTTCAAAGTTGTCTTTCTTCTCCTATGAATGATGTGGTTGTTCAAATTATGAGTGGCTTAGACATGGATGAGGGTTATAAAAATGCATCTATGGAGACTTCAATTAGTGAACAAACAAATGACATAAAGTTTTAGGAAAGAACCAAAATAGTGTATGCCACTTTTCAATCAGAAATACAGAAAGATAACGAAGAGGCAGTTGTTTCATTTGATTCCTTTCAAAATCATAGTTTTGAAAATGCATCCATGGGAACTATAGACTGTGAAATAGTTCATGTTGTTAGATTTTCACATTTGCAAGAAGATTATGAACATGAACGTATTCCCCTTCATTCATTTGAAAATCAAAATGACAATCCTCAAGGAAAATTCCTGAAGATTAATGAAACTAAATCAGAATTGTTTGACGAACAAGAGGATAGCCTTGATGCACATAATATGGTTTTCATATTTGAATATGTTCAAGAATGTATGAATGTTTTTGTTGAGATGCATGGAAAAGTAGACAACCTATTGCTTCCATTTCATTTGAAAAATGTTCTCATAACTGAAGAAATAGAGCAAGAGCAACAAACACTTATGAATGAGGCTTGTCTTTCTATTTTCGTTCATCAAGAAGAAATGATTTTTCATTCTTTTCAAGATACCGTGGCCATCCTATTATAGTCACCAGTGAAGGAGGAATTTGTTTCATCCATAAACTCAGATTTTGGATTCAATTTTTGTTTTTAGCTGCCATATTTTACATTTGTCTTCCTGCTTAAGAAAAATGTGAGCTGAGGAAAATCAGGAAGACAAATGCTTGGATGGTTGCATTGGCATTATGATTTAACTTGATTGGAATTTCATTTAAGAAGTTAGGGTAGGTAGGTGTGAATAATCTTGTTGGTCAAGCATTTTTCAGTTTGGATATTCAGTAGTGTGTACAACCATATTTTAGTGGTGTATTCAACATCCAGTCTCCAGTTGAGAGCAGTGTGTAGACTTTGGTTTTCAATAGACACTGGTGACAGGTCAGAACAGGGTACACACACATGTTTTGGGAGCATCCCAATGGATCAGGCATAGAGTCTACGAGTTATTTGCTACCTCACTAGGAGGATAGCATCCCCATTGGAGCCAATGTTATCACATGCTAATTTGCATTAATTTTTCCGAAGCATCTTTTCCTTGTGCTATCTTTCCACTCAGATTTTGAAAAATTTTCACCAGCTCCGTCAAGTTCCCATCACCTAAATCCTTCACTCGACCAATCATCCAAAATATTCATGTCCTCCATGAGTCAAAATTTGCAGATATCCCAGACCTATATCTAGCCTTAATGTTTATCTAAATCCCTCGGTTCCATCACTTCATTCATTTTTACCCTTATTATCATATTCCCATTGAAAATTAAAATATTCCTTTTATTAAGATTAAGCACCCTTATCCTATCCACAAATTCATGCGATAAGCCTGATATGCCCAAAGTCCTTAGAAAATGGAAAAGGGTTTATTATTATTAATATAAATATTTTTATATTAAAATATTTATATTAATATTTAATTCATGACCTCATGTCAAATCATGGGCACAAATTTCAATTTTTAACATTGAAAATTCAAAGGGTGGATGGAGGGCGCATATACATTTCGGGGGTTGAAAGTAAACAGAGGTTAATTTTGGAAAGCGAGCCGAAATTTAACTGTTGGTTTTTGGTCGGAGAGACGTGTTCTTACGTGATGCATTTCGGGGGTAAAAGTGGTGTGGATTAAAACCACTCCTCCCAAGCCCAAAATAATAAATTCAACCATTTATCATATGGTTTATGTGTGGAATATTCATGTGTGTTTCAATACTAATCATTGAATTTCCAGCAAATTTCTTCCTCACGGTGGAAAATTTTTTGTGAGGTAAAAATTAAAGAGATTAATGTTTATTTCCATGGAAAATAATTAAATGGGAAAATGCACGTGGAAGGAAGATTTGGATAATTATTTATCCAAAGGTTTTACAGAAGTAAAAGAAGAAGATTAAAAGTATTTTACAAAACATGGTAACCAAGACATGGTTTTCAAAACCATGTGAAACAAACCAATAAATGGTTTTCACAGTGAAATGGTAAATTGGAAAAAACAAGACACATTAAATGGTTTTCACAGTGAAATGGTAAATTGGGAAAAAAAATACATGGTTTTCAAAACCATGGGAAGCAAACAATAAATGGTTTTTCAAAACCATGGGCATGAGTTAAAATATGGAAATTTAATTCTACAGGATAAAACAATATTTGGGAATTATTTTTATTCAAATATATTATTCCCAAATATTTAAGGAGAATATGGATAAATGAAATTAGATTTGAAAGAGTACAAGTGACCTTTCAAAGAGAATGTGGCATAGGAGGGAGTTGAAGAATCTAAGGAATCGACAGTTGGATCATGAAATATGTTTCTGAAAACTGTCATTTGTAATCATTGTACTCAGTTTTAGAAGCTGGAACGTTTCAGTTCAGCTATTGTAATCAGTTTCTAACTAAAGGAACTCAAATTGTACAAGTATTATAAGTTCCCAATGTATTAATGGTTGGCAGAAGTGCAAGGGCACAATTATGGTTGTTCTGAACTCTATTGTATTTTACTTAAGTTGGATTGAATACATATGAAGAAACTTTAAAGTCTCTATGAAAAGATTCTAATGGTGGTGATATGAGTTTTGTCTTCTCTCATTGTATGTATTTCCCGTGTTTCTTTAATTCCATTTACACTGTCTTATGTTTGAATTGGATAGTTTAAAATCCTATAATTCATCCCATGATGCTCTTGGCTTAAGCAATTTAAACTGTGTGAATTTATTCCTAACTAATTTAGAATTCAGTTCATTAATTCTCTAATGTAGTTACTTGTTTTTCTCCTTTCCTCTTACACTCTGCAAATTTCAATTTACAACTCAGATTCATTGCCTCATTTATCCTTTATCCTCTGGAGAGTTCTATTGTCCAATCAGTGTTTTCATTCATTTTCATAAGTTTGACTCCATAGCCCTGAATGTACCTCCCCTTCCTTGCCAACAAATTTATACAAAAAACCCCCAAAATAAAATAAAACTAGCCATTGATTGCCAAAGAAATACCAAGTGACGCGAGAGAGCCCTCTCTAAGCTGAGCAGGCTATTACCCAACTCTAAAGTTGGTTGAAACAATTACCTCTGTCGTTTTTCTATCAGCCAGACAAATTTACAGACTGCTAATAGGTAACATCCTTGAAATAAGGGGAAGTACTTGGGGGTTTTCCTCGGGCTTTGTAAAATAAAAAACAAAAGAAGAAAACATCTAACAAATTATCATCTGGAATGTTCTTTACCTTTAGACTTAGTTTTTGGAATTGTTGAATGTGATATGTAATTGAACCTCCTGTTGAATATTTATAAATTAACTAAAGAATGTATTTATCTTAATATCCCCATAATGTGTTATTAATTCATATGTAAAAATGGACAAAGAGATAAAAGAATCTTTTTTTCTTTCACAAAGCCATTGATACCAAACAACCGATCATTTTATAAATACAAGGATGCAAGAGTTACCTTTTGTAAGATTGGAACTTGTTGTAGATCAATTAATTTATCCCTATATAATATCCATGCTATATTATCTTTACCATCAAACTCCCTCATATTGATCTTGGGAATTAAGTAGTTCATTGGTGTCGAGTGGAACCCTTGATGATGTGTATTTGGACGTGATGAATAATCATGATTTTGGGGCTCAATATTTATTTGCCTCAAATTTACATGATTTCCTTGTGTCCTAATATCCCTTTGAGATAATATCTCATCTAGGGTATGTAACAATATGGTTGACATGAAATTTTTCAATTCTTCCATCATTTTATCCATCTTCTTTTCCATTTGATCCCTATTTTCATCCATCTTATTTTCCATATTTTCCCTAATATCATTCCTTTTATTTTCTATCTTTCATTCCATTTCTATTTTTACATTTATAAAAATAGCCTTTTTCACTGACCCATCATTCAATTCATTAATTTGATTCTTTAATCTGGATAGTTGGTTATGCATCTCTTCATTTTCTTCATGAGTCATGGTTAAGACTTTTGGAGGTTTAATGGGAGAAGTGATTTTGGAGCACCATTTTCCATGTGGGACAAAAATAATAATATTCCTATTTTTTCTCCTTATCACAAATTTTGAATCACCAAAAATAAATCTTTCAATCAAAAGTTAATCCAATTATAAGTCGTGTACCTTTAAAACCCTAATTTTGAGATTGTCTTGCTCACCGACCTTTTTCCTAATGTATCCCTGAAATTTTGATCCTTTTGAGATTGAAATTTCTTTTTGTAGTATTTTGATATGTATTCTCTACAATTCCATGGTTCTAACCAAAATTTTATGTGTCAAGTGAAGTTATGGTAACCTTCCCAAAACGTGTTGATTCTTATCCCTTTCTAGATAGAAAACATGTATGGAATGCCACATGTCTAATGTTTTAGATATTATTCTAAAAATTTTACCTAAAATAGTATGGTCTATCGTATTTCCAAAGGAACTAGTGGAACTTAATTTTGACATACCAAGATTCCTATATATCACTTCTACCAAAAATACATGTTTGAGACTAGTTTTAGGACTAGTCAAATAACCCTAATTTCCACATGTATATCAAAAATTAAATCAACACAAAAGTTGAAATTTTTACCACAAGTACTTCTCTATGTTTCCTTAGGATCCTAATAATTGCACAGTCTAAAACCTTTCTTAAAAAACAATATAGAAAAAATTCCAAGATGACTCGTTTGAAACTGATTTCAAGACTAGTCACAAATCATAACTTCCATAGGCTATATATTAGAAAGTATAATGAAACAATAACTAAAAATGTTACCACATGTACCTCAATATGTATCCTCAATATCCTAAAATTTTAGCTATCCATAACATCCTAGAAAAAAGTTATATCTAAAATTCCAATATGTCTCGATTGAAGGAGAGAAAACCTAGGATTGCATGCTCTGATACCAAATGTTATGCACCACATGACCAAAATAGATTAAAAACATAGAGAAGTGAATCCACACTTTGATAAAGATATAAGCATGAATGTGAATCCTCTTTGAGGGGGAAACATCATTTTTCAATGGAACAAATGTACAATATGAGATGATCCTAAAACTAGGTCTCCTTGGTATATATAGGAGACCAAGGGTACAATTATAATTAAAAGGTCTAGTTGACAATACTAATATAACAATAGAAGTACAACAAATTAATATATATGGATTTACATGGGGATTTATACTTAACACGATGATTTTTATAAGAGGTTAACACATTCTAATCTTACGTGAAGGGTCCAGAAGATTGGTTGGGAAACTCCATGAGAAAATTACACTCAAAATATAAGAATTTATTTTATAAGTCTAAAATATGAGGAAGAACAACCAATATAGTATTTGAACCCTACTAGCAACTACGAAATAAGATTAGGGTACAAAGAACAAGTTTTTGAGCACAATGAAAACCCACATATCTGGTGGTGGAGTGTTCTCCAAAACTTTAAATGCTCCCCAAAATATAAAATCTTCATGTGGCTCTTGCTGAAAAATAAATCCCTAAACTGGGATATCCTAGTCGATGTTTTCTTTGCATGGTTGAATCTGAAACCAAATATCATTTGTTATGTATTTCATTTTTACTTTGGAATTTTGGTAGGATTCAGATCGATTGACTGGATTGAACAATGCTTGGAGATGAAACTCCATTGAAGAAGCTCTCAGAAACTAGTGCATGAACAAGGGAAAAAATAGGTATAGACCTCTTCTTCTAACCATATCTTGGGGAGTACGGCTGGACCAAAACACCAAGATCTTTGAGGAAAAGGATACCATGTCATTGAATTGTTCCATACAAATTTTGAAAATCCTTTCTTCCTTTCCTCATTTTCAGTAAGTATGTTCTATAAAACACATCTTTGAATAAGAAATAAACAAATAAATTCCATGGGATTTATTTGATGGTGCATCTCAGGGAAATCCACCTAGAGGAGGGACTGGGGGAATTATACATCTTTCCTCCAGCCATAGTATCTCTTTGAAGGTTGGAATTGGTAATGAAAAAAACATATTTTTTGAATTAATGACACTAAAACTTGTGTTAATGATAGCTTAGGAAAATGGAGTTTCTCATATTAAAATATTTGGATATTCTTTTCTTGTTATACAATGGATGAAAGGAGAATATAACTTGTGGAATTTCACTCTGCAACCTTTATTTCATTACATCCTAAATGTAAAATTATCTTTATCTCATATCACATTTGTGCATGTCTATAGGGACAAAAACAATGAAGAAAATCAATTATCTAGTTGGATCCTAGTTGCATAAATCTTGGGCTCCTAAACCACTTTGTAATAACACATCTAGATGTTACCTTAACTTTTTATTTGTCCTTTTGAACACTATATAAAAAAAAATAACCAAATGCAAACCCATCAAAGTACATATATAAAATCCGACAAGTACACAATGGAAGAGGCATGTCAGGATCCTATAAACAATATATAATTATGCAGCTAAATCAAAATAACAAAAAGTGAACAATTAAAAACATGACAACAAGATACCTTTATCCCTTACCTCTATATAATCCAAGTATTGATCCTATATACTCTATATCCCAAAAACCAATCTATAATCAATAGGGGTAAATTTCACTCGAGGGTCAATTTTCCACCCAACCAATGCAATCACCTTCACAAGTGTTGCCTCCTTAGCAAGGCTCAATCTTAATGAGGTGAGGAATTTTAGGTCACACATAAAATCTCTGCAAGTAATACACAATTCTCAAATGAGTATCATATATTAAACTCCTATCTTATCAACCTTGGTGTGGTGGATAAGCACTTGGACTATCACACTCCCCAAAACTTATCAAGGTATGGTGTGTATGGATATTACTACCACATTCACCCCTAGTGATCAGAACCACACTTGACAGTAGTGCCCCTCTAAAAGGATCTTACTACTTTCCTCATCCTTGGTACATACAATCACACTTAGTAGTGGCATCTGAAGGGCCCGAAGAATGATACAAGTAGGAAAGAAAAATTTGAGTAGAAGTACCCATAGTTGGTTAGGTATATTACCAACCCCTTATTCCAATCAAGCAAGGCTAGAGTATCTGTTGTAACGAATATCAAAATTGACTGTGCTTCCCAAGGTACAAATTGGTTCTCATTCATTTACATTTGATCATGTATATGGTAGCACTAGGTCTCCTTCATCAGCCATTTTTGAAGAATGTGATGTTCCACTTGTTGATGGTTGTTCCATGGCTACAATGCTACGGTTCTTGCATATCCTAAGGACCCTGAACGATCACTAGTTATTGGTTATGTATCACCGGATTACTTCACACATTCAGTCTCATATTTCATAGAAGTGCCTCTTGCATGCCATGACTATAGGAATTACAAGGTAGTCGTTTATTCTGCAGTTGTTAAGGTAGATGCAAAGACACATAGGTTTAGAGAAAGAATTTTGAAGAAAGGTGGGCTTTGGCGAGATATATATGGAATTGATGAGAAGAAGGTAGTGAGCATTGTTAGAGAAGACAAAGTTGACATTTTAGTGGAGTTGACAGGTCATACAGCTAATAACAAGCTTGGGTTGATGTCTTGCAGGCCTGCTCCAGTACAGGCTACATGGAATGGTTATCCAAATACAACTGGTTTGTCAACCATTTACTATCGATTTACAAACTCGTTGGCAGATCCTTCAGACACAGGACATAAGCATGTGGAATAGCTTGTAATATTGCCTAGATGTTTCCTCGGCTATACACCATCTCCAAAAGCAGGTCCTGTTGTAGAAACACCATCCCTTTCTAATGGATTCATCACCTTTGGAAGCCTCAATAATCTTGCCAAGATAACATTGCGAGTTTTGCATGTATGGGCAAGGATTTTGTGTACGATTCCTATATCACGACTTGTTGTGAAGTGTAAGCCCTTTTGCTGTGATAGTGTGAGGCAGAGATTTCTTTCAACCTTGGAGGAACTTGGATTAGAGTCTTTGTGTGTTGATCTTTTGCCTCTGATTTTGCTTAACCATGATCACATGCAAGCATACTCCCTAATGGATATCAGCTTGGATACATTTCCATATGCAGGAACGACCACCACATGCGAATCATTGTATATGGGTGTTCCATGTGTTACCATGGCAGGGTCTGTGCATGCTCACAATGTGGGTGTAAACCTTCTACACCAAGTTGGTTTGACAAATTTAGTTGCTCAAACTGAAGATGAGTATGTCGGCAAGGCATTGGATTTAGCTTCTGACATTCCATTTCTTTCATATCTAAGGATGTGTCTTCGGGAACGGATGCTGAAGTCTAAGATTTTTGATGGACATAACTTTGTTCATGGTTTGGAATCAACATATCGAAAACTATGGCACTGGTATTGTGAAGGAGATGTTCTTTCCTTGAGACGATGAAAAATGGAAAACCTACCTGAGGGGCCCATGACTATGTCAGGGATTCGTATTAAGGACATGCCTAATGACACAAATGTTAAAGAGATTTCCCCTACAAGCACCTGTCTTTTGAATGGTGTGACTACCGCTTCGGCACCTCTGCCCATTTTTTCCAACCTTGAAACAAAGTTAAATGGAGAATGCCCAGGTGTCGACATGGGTACTTTCACATGGTGAACAACCACTACGTGCACTGGGAAATATATGCAATCGGTGGGAGCGCTAACCCAACAATTAACAACGAAGGCAATAGATTCATAGCTCCTGATGACGTCGACGCTAAGAGGTAACTAAAACGACTGTGTGATGCAGATGGAGAAACGAAGTCTCGAAATTTTGCAGATCCACATCAACGATGAGCTTGCGATGACTTGGATTGTTTGTTTCATTTTTGTCATTTCCAACAAATATTTCTTTGGAATCGACGTTTGGGAGCCGATCATTCCACGCTCGCATGCCATGATTATGGGCCTCTTTTACCTTTGGCAAATCCATTATTTCAAGTCGTGTTCTGCAATCTATGAATATATTCCCAGAGAATAATCAGGCAGGGACAGAAGCATTTCAAAGAGCATATCAGCATCGAAGGAATCATCAATACCCCACCTACCAAATCGATTAGTAACGGCTGACAGAGCATCTAGAGGTTGCCGAATTCCATCAAAATGCGCCGGAACACTACAGAGACCAAGGCTAATCTCCAGATGGATGCTTCGGGATATCGCTTCAGAACAGCATATCGAATCCCTCTGTAGTAAATACAAAATTAATAATGAGAAAATAGAATAGGTATGGTGGGAGGCGAACGATGAATTAGCAGCCGATAAACAAGTGAGCAGAGATAGTGGTGATCGAAGAGGCTGCGGAGGTTTTAGAAGCCCATGTTTTTCCATGCATTGGCTCCTTCACCGAACATCTCATTCTCCTTGGCGACCACTTGCACGTCCTTCTGCTGCAGAATACGAGTTGGTCACCAATGCGCGGCGAGTTGTCCTTCCTGCAAGCATCCTTGCGAGAAACGTTGTCTGCATAGCCGCTGCATTCTTCATTTGTTGAAGAGGGAAGCAAGACATTCAAAGTCATTTCTCCATCGAATCTGACACCTGTACGAATGAAGAAATCTCTAAATGAATGGAGTGACACTCCAAGGTCCATACGAGGTTTTTTATCTGAGTCAAATCAGGTCATAAGAGCTAATATACAAGCTGCAGATAACAAATACATGCGATCCAGCTCAATAGAATTAGCAGTAGTATCAGATGCTGACACTATCACGCCTTCCAAAAGAAAATTTACAAAGAAATCGAAAAAGACTACCAGTGGAAAGCATTCTACAGCAGATGTAAGAGAGGACGTGGATGATATTCCATTGGTTCCATCCATGAATGTAGGTCGATGTAGTTCAGATGTTGAAGGGTTGAGGGATATGACTAGTCCTATTGAAAAAATACCCTTCAAAACTAGTTGTTGTACATAGAGTTCGATGGAATTTCAGCAAAGGTAGCGAGAGATGGTTGTGCTATTCAGGAGCTGCGGGCATTTTGAGGTGCCAAGAAATCACTTCAGTGTTTACTGCATGACACTTTTCAAGTTGTCAAACAGCTACAGGAAATAGTCACATGATGTTTAAATTAAAATTTTAGGATCAGAAGTGTCACCATACTCGGTTATTTGCTAACAATCATAATCACAAAAACACTAATGATAAGAGTGGCAACATTTTCTAGCGCATACCAATCTTTGTAACAGCAGAGCTTCTGGCAGACGCACCTGGCGTTTGTAGTTACATAGAAGGCCAAGCGCTTCAGATTCGTGGATCACGAAGGGTTTTATTTCTCTTTCTAAGACTGACGTATGTAACAGAGGAGAAGGGGAGACAGCCCGAGAGCCTTGAGAGGTTGGGTTTATAATGCATTTTTTATCAAATATAGAACAGAGTGCCAAGAGATTCTATACGTTGTCACTGTCTAATTCCGTTTTCTTCCTGTATTATTGTTTCTGAAGTTTTCATCACTGCTTTTTCTGCCTTATGTTCATTATTTTAGCTTGTAATGGTTACAATTCAATACAACCTCTGCTGTAGCTAATTTGAAGCATCCCTTAATGTGCAGTTTTTCCTCTATTTTGCCATGAGTAGAACAAGACCTGCATTTTAATCGTTTTGCCTCATTTACAAGTTTTATTTGTTCACAGCCTTTCCTCTGTCTTTCTATGAGTGAGACAAGAACTGTGTTCAGATATTTGAAGTTTCAGTGTTATTTCTTCTATTGAAAGGAAGACCAGATGCTTGGATTTTTCTTTCAGTTTTGTTCATCCCCTATCTGCTATCCATCTTCACGATTTTAAAATGAATTAGACAAACGAGGTCATGCCTTTTGTTTCTGATCAATAAATGAGTGGAATAACTATTTTATACCTGGTTCTAGAAGCCTCCTATGACTGACCGATCAACAAGATTTGTTTCTTTTAAAAAATGTGCTAAGACTTGGCTCTTTTACAGCCTAGAGTCAACTCTTGCGACAACATTTTCTGGCGCCGCTACCGGGGATGGAGGACGAAGTTATCTTCCCTGGGATACGACAAAGTTCAGATCTATCTCTTGATGGTGAACAAGGGATAGGCATTCAATTGGCTATGATCATTCACCTGGCGACTCCTTGGTTCATAGACTCTACATGATTTTGTTGGCGACTCCACTAGTCTCAAATGTCGAACTCGTTCGTTGCTCGAATTGCTGCAAGGTTTGCTGCTCTGGACTTTGCAAATGTTTATGGATTTCCAAACACTGTTCCAGACATTAAAATTTGGGGTGATATCCTTCCTAAATTTGGAGAAGATGAGGATGACAATCCTGGTCAACATTTGTTTGAATTCCACAAGCTCATGGAAGAATTAAATGTACATCATGAAGATGTCCTCATGAAATTGTTTATGTTTTCATTGGAAAAAGATGCTAGACTCTGGTATAAATATTTACCCCATTCCAGTATTCCTTCATTGAAATTTTTTCACACACTTTTTCATAAACATTGTAAGAGGATATATTCTGCTGAAATCCTTTTTGAAGATTGTTGTGATACAAGTCCTCTTGAGGAGGAGGAAGAAAAAATAGAATTTTCTCAAGTTGATGAAGATGACTAGTATGAGGAAGAGTTGGCTCATAGAGATGTTGGATCTTGTGAACTTACTCAAGAAGAAGAGATTCGGCATCACGGTTTAAAGAGATAGAAAGGAATGGTTGTTGTTTCATTCAGGAAATGCAGAGACCAGCATCTCCTTTAACTAAGGAAGAGAAGGGTCTGCCCCTGCACAACTCTGTTGCAGCCCCTACTCACACAGATTTACAACTTTCACACACTCCCGGATATGAGTGTCAAATTTCTTCCATCTCTGAAAATGTAAATCCATTTTTAAATGGTGACAGTCATCTATTCTATGGAACTTTACAGCAAGTTAGTGAACCTGTTTATGACAATTTCCTGCCAGAAGATCAGATTTTAGACTCTACTTTGTTTCATGAAAAGGATATGGCTGCCATGTTCAATGATCCTAAGCATCATGAATCAGAACATAGAGTAGTCATGGATGTTTTAAAACCTCAGTATGATATGTTTTTCCAAGACCCTTTTGTTGTGCTTTTAGATTCATTTAATGGAGGAGTATGCTATGTCATGAACATTTGGTCACAAGAATTGATGAAAGGTTTAAAAATCCATGATCACCAATAGGTCAGTTGGGAGTTGTCGGTTTCCTTTTTCATCTTGCTCGAAGAAAGTGTGAGAAAGTTCCAAATAAGTAGGCAATTATTGGATTGGCTTCACTGGCATTTTCGTATCATTTGATTCTGGAAATCTTTCAATAGTTAGAGTAGGTGATGTATATAAATAAGCTTCACTTCAAGAATTAGATTACATTGATAGTGTTCAATATGTTTTCAGTTCAGTTTTGAATCCAGTATGGTTTTGACATAAAGCATTACGACTCCATAGCCCAATGGATGAATCAACAGTTTTTCGTTTCGCGTAGATGCAAGTAAAGTGACAGAGTTCCAGATTCGATGATTTCGAGAAGCCAAATGGATGGAGGCACCTGGTCTACTGTTATTGGCACTTTACGAGAAAGTGCCATCCCTAGTCGGAGCCGATGTTGTAATGGATATAAAAATTTACTGTGCTTCCCAAGGTACAAATTGGTTCTCATTCATTTACATTTGATCATGTATATGGTAGCACTGGGTCTCCTTCATCAACCATTTTTGAAGAATGTGTTGTTCCACTTCTTGATGGTTGTTCCATGGCTACAATGCTACGGTTCTTTCATATCCTAAGGACCCTGAACGATCACTAGTTATTGGTTATGTATCACCGGATTACTTCATACATTTAGTCTCATATTTCATAGAAGCGCCTCTTGCATGCCATGATTATAGGAATTACAAGGTGGACGTTTATTCTTCAGTTGTTAAGGCATATGCAAAGACACATAGGTTTAGAGAAAGAGTTTTTAAGAAAGGTGGGCTTTGGCGAGATATATATGGAATTGATGAGAAGAAGGTAGCGAGCATTGTTAGAGAAGAAAAAGTTGACATTTTAGTGGAGTTGACAGGTCATACAACTAATAACAAGCTTGGGTTGATGGCTTGCAGGCCTGCTCCAGTACAGGCTACATGGATTGGTTATCCAAATACAACTGGTTTTTTGACCATTGACTATCGATTTACAGACTCGTTGGCAAATCCTTCAAACACATGACAAAAGCATGTGGAAGAGCTTGTAAGATTGCCTGGATGTTTCCTCGGCTATACACCATCTCCAGAAGCAGGTCCTATTGTAGAAACACCAGCCCTTTCTAATGGATTCATCACCTTTGGAAGCCTCAATAATCTCGCCAAGATAACATTGCGAGTTTTGCGTGTATGGGCAAGGATTTTGTGTGCGATTCCTACATCACGACTTGTTGTGAAGTGTAATCCCTTTTGCTGTGATAGTGTGAGGCATAGATTTCTTTCAACCTTGGGGGAACTTGGATTAGAGTATTTGCATGTTGATTTTTTGCCTCTGATTTTGCTTAACCATGATCACATGCAAGCATACTCCCTAATGGATATCAGCTTGGATACATTTCCATATGCAGGAACGACCACCACATGCGAATCATTGTATATGGGCGTTCCACGTGTTACCATGGCAGGGTTTGTGCATGCTCACAATGTGGGTGTAAGCCTTATGCACCAAGTTGGTTTGACAAATTTAGTTTCTCAAACTGAAGATGAGTATGTCGAAAAGGCATTGGAGTTATCTTCTGACATTCCATTGCTTTCATATCTAAGGATGTGTCTTCGGGAACGAATGATGAAGTCTAATTTTTCTGATGGACATAACTTTGTTCATGGTTTGGAATCAACATATCGAAAACTATGGCACCGGTATTGTGAAGGAGATGTTCTTTCCTTGAGACGATGAAAAATGGAAAACCTACCTAAGGGGCCCATGACTATGTCATGGATTCGTATTAAGGACATGCCTAATGACACAAATGTTAAAGAGATTTCCCCTACGAGCACCTATCTTTTGAATGGTGTGAATAGCGCTTCGACACCTATGCCCATTTTTTCGAACCCTGAAACAAAGTTAAATGGAGAATGCCCAGGTGTCGACATGGGTACTTTCACGTGGTGAACAACCACTACGCGCACTGGGAAATATATGCAATCGGTGGGAGCGCTAACCCAACAATTAACAGCGAAGGCAACAGATTCATAGCTCCCGATGACGCCGACGCTAAGAGGTAACTAAAACGACTGTGTGATGCAGATGGAGAAACGAAGTCTTGAAATTTTGCAGATCCACGTCAGCGATGAGCTTGCGATGACTCGGATTGTTTGTTTCATTTTTTTCATTTCCAACAAATATTCCTTTGGAACCAACGTTTGGGAGCCAATCATTCCACGCTCGCATGCCATGATTATGGGCCTCTTTTACCTTTGGCAAATCCATTATTTCAAGTCGTGTTCTACAATCTATGAATATATTCCCAGAGAATAATCAGGCAGCGACAGAAGCATTTCAAAGAGCATATCAGCATCGAAGGAATCATCAATACCCCACCTGCCAAATCGATTAGTAACGGCTGACAAAGCATCTGACGGTTGCCAAATTCCATCAAAATGCGTCGGAACACTACAGAGACCAAGGCTAATCTCCAGATGGATGCTTCGGGATATCGCCTCAGAACAACGTATCGAATCCCTCTGTAGTAAATACGAAATTAATAATGAGAAAATAGAATAGGTATGGTGGGAGGCGAACGATGAATTAGCAGCCAATAAACAAGTGAGCAAAGATAGTGGTGATCGAAGAGGCTGCAGAGGTTTTAGAAGCCCATGTTTTTCCATGCATTGGCTCCTTCACCGAACATCTCATTCTCCTTGGCGATCACTTGCAACTACGTCCTTCTGCTGCAGAATACGAGTTGGTCACCAATGCGCGGCCAGTTGTCCTCCCTGCAATCATCCTTGCGAGAAATGTTGTCTGCATAGCCACCGCATTATTCTTTGTGGAGCATTTGTTGAAGAGGGAAGAAAGACATTCAAAGTCGTTTCTCCATAGACTCTGACACCTGTACGAATGAAGAAATCTCTAAATGAATGGAGTGACACTGCAAGGTCCATGCAAGGTTTTTTTATCTGAGTCAAATCAGGCCATAAGAGCTAATATACAAGCTGCAGATAACAAATACATGCGATCCAGCTCAATAGAATTAGCAATAGTATCAGATGCTGACACTATCACGCCTTCCAAAAGAAAATTTACAAAGAAATCGAAAAAGACTACCAGTGGAAAGCATTCTACAACAGATGTGAGAGACGACGTGGATGATCTTCCATTGGTTCCATCCATGAATGCAGGTCGATGTAGTTCAGATGTTGAAGGGTTGAGGGATATGACTAGTCCTATTGAAAAAATACCCTTCAAAACTAGTTGTTGTACATAGAGTTCGATGGAATTTCAGCAAAGGTAGCGAGAGATGGTTGTGCAATTCAGGAGCTGCGGGCATTGTGAGGTGCCAAGAAATCACTTCAGTGTTTACTGTATGACACTTTTCAAGTTGTCAAACAGCTATAGGAAATAGTCACATGAAGTTTAAATTAAAATTTTAGGATCAGAAGTGTCACCATACTCGGTTATTTGCTAACAATCATAATCACAAAATCACTAATGATAAAAGTGGAAACATTTTCCAATGCATACCAATCTTTGTAACAACAGAGCTTCTGGCAGATGCACCTGGCGTTCACAGTTACGGAGAAGGCCAACCGCTTCAGATTCATGGATCATGAAGGTTTTTATTTTTCTTTTTAAGACTGATGTATGTAACAGAGGAGAAGGGGAGACAGCCCGGGAGCCTTGAGAGGCTGGGTTTGTAATGCATTTTTTAATAAATATAGAACAAAGTGCCAAGAGATTCTATACTTTATCACTGTCTAATTCTGTTGTCTTCCTGTATTATTGTTTCTGAAGTTTTCATCACTACTTTTTCTGCCTTATGTTCATTATTTCAGCTTGTAATGGTTACAATTCAGTACAACCTCTGCTGTAGCTAATTTGAAGCATCCCTTAATGTGCAGTTTTTCCTCTGTTTTTCCATGAGTAGAACAAGACCTGCATTTTAATCGTTTTGCCTCATTTACAAGTTTTATTTGTTCACAGCCTTTCCTCTGTCTTTCTATGAGTGAGACAAGACCTATGTTCAGATATTTGAAGTTTCAGTGTTATTTCTTCTATTGAAAGGAAGACCAGATGCTTTTCTTTTTCTTTCAGTTTTGTCCATCCCCTATCTGCTATCCATATTCACAATTTTAAAATGAATTAGACAAATGAGGTCATGCCTTTTGTTTCTGATCTATAAATGAGTGGAATAACTATTTTAGACTTGGTTCTAGAAGCCTCCTATGACTAACCGATCAACAAGATTTGTTTCTTTTAAAAAATGTGCTAAGACTTGGCTCTTTTACAGCCTAGAGTCAACTCTTGTGACAACATTTTCTGGCGCCGCTGCCGGGGACGGAGGACGAAGTTATCTTCCCTGGGATACGACAAATTTCAGATCTATCTCTTGATGGTGAACAAGGGATAGGCATTCAATTGGCTGTGATCATTCACCTGGCGACTCCTTGGTTCATAGAATCTACATGATTTTGTTGGCGACTCCACTGGTCTCAAATGTCGAACTCGTTCGTTGCTCGAATTGCTACAAGGTTTGCTCCTCTGGACTTTGCAAAGGTTTATAGCTTTTCAAACACTATTCCAGACATTAAAATTTGGGGGGATATCCTTCCTAAATTTGGAGACGATGAGGATGACAATCCTGGTCAACATTTGTTTGAATTCCATAAGATCATGGAAGAAATAAATGTACATCATGAAGATGTCCTCATGAAGTTGTTTATGTTTTCATTGGAAAAAGATGCTAGACTCTGGTATAAATCTTTACCCCATTCCAGTATTCCTTCATTGAAATGTTTTCACACACTTTTTCATCAACATTGTAAGAGGATATATTCTGCTGAAATCCTTTTTGAAGATTGTTGTGATACAAGTCCTCTTGAGGAGGAGGAAGAAAAAATAGAATTTTCTCAAGTTGATGAAGATGACCAATATGAGGAAGAGTTGGCTCATAGAGATGCTGGATCTTGTGAACTTACTCAAGAAGAAGAGATTCGGCATCACGGTCAACCTGCAAAAGAGATAGAAAGGAATGGTTGTTGTTTCATTCAAGAAATGCAGAGACCACCGTCTCCTTTAACTAAGGAAGAGAAGGGTATTCCCCTGCACAACTCTGTTGCAACCCCTACTCACACAGATTTACAGCTTTCACACACTCCCGGATATGAGTGTCAAATTTCTTCCATCTCTGAAAATGTAAATCTATTTTTAAATGGTCACAGTCATCTATTCTATGGAACTTTATAGCAAGTTAGTGAACCTGTTTATGACGATTTCCTGCCAGAAGATCAGATTTTAGACTCTGCTTTGTTTCATGAAAAGGATATGGCTACCATGTTCAATGATTCTGAGAATCATGAATCAAAACATAGAGTAGTCATGGATGTTTTAAAACCTCAGTATGATATGTTTTTCCAAGACCCTTTTGTTGTGCTTTTAGATTCATTTAATGGAGGAGTATGCTATGTCATGAACATTTGGTCACAAGAATTGATGAAAGGTTCAAAAATCCATGATCACCAACAGGTCAGTTGGGAGTTGTCGGTTTCCTTTTTCAGCTTGCTTGATGAAAGTGTGAGAAAGTTTCAAATAAGTAGGCAATTATTGGATTGGCTTCACTGGCATTTTCGTATCATTTGATTATGGAAATCTTTCAGCAGTTAGAGTAGGTGATGTATATAAATAAGCTTCACTTCAAGCATTAGATTACATTGATAGTGTTCAATATGTTTTCAGTTCAGTTTTGAATCCAGTATGGTTTTGACATAAAGCATTACGACTCCATAGCCCAATGGATGAATAAGCAGTTTTTCATTCCACGGAGATGCAAGTAAAGTGACAGAGTTCCAGATTCGATGATTTCGAGAAGCCAAATGGATGGAGGCACCTGGTCTACTGTTCTTGTCACTTTACGAGAAAGTGCCATCCCTAGTCGGAGCCGATGTTGTAACGAATATCAAAATTGACTGTGCTTCCCAATGTACAAATTGGTTCTCATTCATTTACATTTGATCATGTATATGGTAGCACTGGGTCTTCTTCATCAGCCATTTTTGAAGAATGTGTTGTTCCACTTCTTGATGGTTGTTCCATGGCTACAATGCTACGGTTCTTGCATATCCTAAGGACCCTGAACGATCACTAGTTATTGGTTATGTATCACCGGATTACTTCACACATTTAGTCTCATATTTCATAGAAGCGCCTCTTGCATGCCATGATTATAGGAATTACAAGGTGGTCATTTATTCTGCAGTTGTTAAGGAAGATGCAAAGACACATAGGTTTAGAGAAAGAGTTTTGAAGAAAGGTGGGATTTGGCGAGATATATATGGAATTGATGAGAAGAAGGTAGCGAACATTGTTAGAGAAGACAAAGTTGACATTTTAGTGGAGTTGACAGGTCATACAACTAATAACAAGCTTGGGTTGATGGCTTGCAGGCCTGCTCCAGTACAGGCTACATGGATTGGTTATCCAAATACAACTGGTTTTCCGACCATTGACTATCGATTTACAGACTCATTGGCAGATCCTTCAAACACATGACAAAAGCATGTGGAAGAGCTTGTAAGATTGCCTGGATGTTTCCTCGGCTATACACCATCTCCAGAAGCAGGTCCTATTGTAGAAACACCAGCCCTTTCTAATGGATTCATCACCTTTGGAAGCCTCAATAATCTCGCCAAGATAACATTGCGAGTTTTGCGTGTATGGGCAAGGATTTTGTGTGTGATTCCTACATCATGACTTGTTGTGAAGTGTAAGCCCTTTTGTTGTGATAGTGTGAGGCAGAGATTTCTTTCAACCTTGGAGGAACTTGGATTAGATTCTTTGTGTGTTGATCTTTTGCCTCTGATTTTTCTTAACCATGATCACATGCAAGCATACTCCCTAATGGATATCATCTTGGATACATTTCCATATGCAGGAACGACCACCACATGTGAATCATTGTATATGGGTGTTCCATGTGTTACCATGGCAGGGTTTGTGCATGCTCACAATGTGGGTGTAAGCCTTCTGCACCAAGTTGGTTTGACAAATTTAGTTGCTCAAACTGAAGATGAGTATGTCGGCAAGGCATTGGAGTTATCTTCTGACATTCCATTGCTTTCATCTCTAAGGATGTGTCTTTGGGAACGGATGATGAAGTCTAAGATTTATTATGGACATAACCTTGTTCATGGTTTGGAATCAACATATCGAAAACTTTGGCACCGGTATTGTGAAGGAGATGTTCTTTCCTTGAGACGATGAAAAATGGAAAACCTACCTGAGGGGCCCACGACTATGTGAGGGATTTGTATTAAGGACATGCCTAATGACAAAAATGTTAAAGATATTTCCCCTACGAGCACCTATCTTTTGAATGGTGTGAATATCGCTTCGGCACCTATGCCCATTTTTTCCAACCCTGAAACAAAGTTAAATGGAGAATGCCCAGGTGTCGACATGGATACTTTCACGTGGTGAACAACCACTACGCGCGCTGGGAAATATATGCAATCGGTGGGAAATATACTAATGACCAAATAAATATGTGCCCAACTATGTGAACCAAAAGTCAATATTTTTCCCATACATCCTCACAATCTAGTATAGGAAATAATCAACAACCCTGTACGAGAATTTTTCTTCTCAAAAAACATGGCATGTATATATAGTCATATGCAATCATATGAAAAATTCTATGCAGAACTACCATCTTAGGTATGTTTGGATACATATAGTAGTTCCCAAATACAATACTATAACTTATGGTGTTGCTATCCCATCAAATGGAGAGCACAATAATAGTCCAAGGAAGACTAGCATCTCATCATCCATAAAAGGAAAAAATATGTAATAGACTTGAAGAAATGATTTATCTATTCGTCAAATGGAAATAATAGTAATTTCCAACACTTACTATGTGCACCTTTCACACCCAAGTCTTATAACCAATAATTTAAATTGATTACAATCACATTGTGCAAGAATGGCCCTTTCCCATGGAGAGATTGTTGATACTGAGAGGGGGCAGAATCAATATCAATTTAAAACCTTTTTCAACTTATACTTAAACCATTCAACTATATCCAATGAGAAATGAACAACAGTATAAGAGTTACACCAATACACCACAATACACCATGCACAATATATGAGAAATAATCAATAGTTATTGTTCAAGGGAAGTAATGACTTCCAAAGGTAGCTACAGCTTCCAAATGTAAAGGGAGGGATAAAAATCCAAGAGTAAAATGCAATCCTTCAATATCAAGAGAGAGTTGAAATCTCCATCATTTCCCCTTCCTTCCACCCAGTAATATATGAGAGATAATAAAACTTTACATTAAATCATCACCATCAACCAATCATCACATAGAACCTGATAATGCTTCCCGAGACTTCTTCAATTTATGAAATTCTTCAATTCTTGGAGTAATATAATCCTATATATAATATTACTCAATGTATTCTCTGAAATGCCTCCAAGTTTCACTCCTTGAATCCTCCCCAAAAAGAAGTTATAGAAAGAATGGTAGACTTTATTCAATTCTGGTCTATTCAGGAGACCGAACTTGTATAGCATGTCCCATGCCAAATATTTAACATATGATTCTGAAACTCACACACAAGAAACTAAAATCCATACTCTTTCCAATGAAATTTGTCCCACATAATTTGGATTCTCTCTGAAGAAGTTATGACTGTTTTACCCGAAACACCTTTTTTATTGACTAGCTTCAGGACTGGTCACAAACCCTATCTTCCACAAAGTGTATCTCCATAATTATAGTGAATCAAGAGATGAAATTTTTACCAGAGGTACCTTGATAGGTATTTTCAATACCATAGAGATGTAACCATCCGAATCATTCTAGAAAACATTTTATAGCAAAAATGGTAAGATGACCTGAAAATAACATACCTTAGAACACATCACCAAAAGACTTCATCCTCCCTTGAAATCCGGCCTTCTTTACTTCTTATTTCCTCTGAAATTAGACTTGCATCAAATGAATGTATAATGATGTTTATTTATACCATTTATGTCACTTCCTTTTAACATTAGGTCCGACCTGACACTTTCTTATTTTGTAATTCTTTTCTTTAATTATCTTCAAGGCCTACATGTACTTCCTTCTTCAATTCAC
>ML812288.1:77441-101070 GCA_009831015.1 Picea engelmannii
ACACCACAATACACCATGCACAATATATGAGAAATAATCAATAGTTATTGTTCAAGGGAAGTAATGACTTCCAAAGGTAGCTACATCTTCCAAATGTAAAGGGAGGGATAAAAATCCAAGAGGAAGATACAATCCTCCAATATAAAGAGATATTTTAACTCTTCATCCTTGCCCCTTCCTTCCACCCAAGAATATATGAGAGATAATAAAACTTTACATTAAATCATCACCATCAACCAATCATCACATAGAACCTGATAATGCTTCCTCGGACTTCTTCAATTTATGCAATTATTCAATTCTTGGAGTACTCTGATCCTATATACAATATTACTCAATGTATTCTCTGAAACTCCTCCAAGTTTCACTCCTTGAATCCTCCCAAAAAAGAAGATATAGTAATAATGGTAGACTTTATTCAATTCTAGTCTATTCAGGAGACCGAACTTGTACAGAATACCCCACGCTCAATATTTAACATCCAATTCTGACACTCACACACAAGAAACTAAAATCTATACTATTTCCAATTAAAATTTTCCCACATCATTTGGATTTTCTATGAAGAAGTTATGATTTTTTTACCCGGAACACCTGTTTATTGACTAGCTTCGGGACAGGTCACAAACCCTATCTTCCACAAAGTGTATCTCCATAATTATAGAGAATCAAGAGATGAATTTTTTACCAGAGGTACCTTGATATGTCTTCTCAGTACCATAGTGATTTCACCATCTGAATCATTCTATAAAAAAAGTTATAGCAAAAATGGTACGATGACCTAAAAATAACATACCTTAGAACACATCACCAAAAGACTTCATCCTCCCTTGAAATCCGACCTTCTTTACTTCTTATTTCCTCTGAAATTCAACTTGTATCAAATGAATGTATAATGATGTTTATTTATACCATTTATGTCACTTCCTTTTAACATTAGGGCCGACCTGACACTTTCTGATTTTGTAATTCTTTTCTTTAATTATCTTCAGGGCCTACATGTACTTCCTTCTTCAATTCACTTTGTCATCTTCAAAAATTCATTTCTCCTCAACCATGAGGATCCACGTGACGTGCCACATACCATATGAAACAAAATTATGTATACTATCCATCTATGGGTGTTGTATCTACATGTGAATTTTCCTTCATGTCCAAATACCTTCATCAATCTTGTGGTCCAAAACCCATGACTAGGGTTGACATCAATGACAACAACCAATCTTCCAACAGAGATTTCACACTAAAATTCATTTCTATGCATACAATTCCTCAACCAATTTTCAAACAAGGTTAATATAAAACACCCACAATCACCATTCTACGTGCGCACGCATGTGTACACACACACACAATTGTGCATGAAGCCATTTTAGACCATTCTAGTCATATAGATGTAAACATATTTTTTTGTGGATGAATAAAAACCAAACCAAAAATATATGCAATATAGTCACTATAATTGGGAACATATATAACCAATAAAATATGTGTAAGAATGTATAAACCAAAGCTACCCAACTTCACACATTTGAGCCTATGATATCCTTGGTCATTCAATAGAAACAAGGCACATGCCCAAGTAAAAAAAACACACATTCTTCAACGAGTACAATTGGGATATTTTAAATAAAGTATGAGTGTTGGGTATGTGTTATATTCTTTGCATGACATGGGGAGGGGGGTTGTTGAGGTTCAGGGGCAGCACCCCCGAAAAAAAAAATGGCATTTTTTGTGTCAATTTTTAGCAATTTTTCGGCACATGGTTTTCACTGATGGTTTTCTAATTCTAGTTAAACAATTAGGGTTGTTGACTAATATGGGTCAATGGATTATGGGTTTTGGATGTCGTGGGATCCTATGTATGTATTGTATTGTACTGTAAACAATGAAAATATGATGAATATAACATTATAGGTGTGTCTCTAAACAAGTTGTTGGTTTTCCCAGTTTGGGTTTCCAGGGTAAAAATCTTTGTGTAATGTATATGTTCCATTGTAGCTTTTCTATTTTTATTAAGAATCTATTTGCAGTAATTAATCGTACAAGGTTAAAATCTACATTTGGTATCAAAGTTGTTATTGGCTTCAAGGGGATGTCTTTGTGGATAAAGTTTTGGCTCAATTCTTTTATAAACATTGTTATAATGGGAGATATATGGTATTGATTCTTTAGGTGAAAAGAAATGGTGAGTAGTTCAAAAATAGAGATCAAGAAATTTAATGGGAATTTTTTGAAGTTGTGGAAGCTCAATGTGGAATATATATTGGTGGAAAAATATCAGTGGATCATTATGGATTAAGGTACTGCACCTATGGGAATGTTAACATAAGACTGTGAAAAGTTGGATCGGAAAGTGAAGAGAACAATCTTGTTGCATCTCTCAGGTTCAATATTACTGAATGTATCAGGGGAAGCTACGACCAAGGATTTATGGAATAATTTGGGGAATTTGTATCTGTCTAAGTCCATGATAAATGAAAGAAGTTGTATAACCTAAGGATCAAAGAGGGACACTCGGTGACAGAGCATATAAATTCCTTCAATACAATGGTAAGTTAGTTATTATCTATTAATATTAAGGTTTCTGATGAAGATAAGTGTATCCGTTTATTTTTCTCTTTACCAGAGTCATGGGATAGTCGATTTGTGGCCATATGTAGTAATACAACTACTTTAAGTTTTGATGATGTGGTGTCATCCTTATTGTCAGAGGAGATGAGGAGAAATAACATGGAAGGATAGAACACAAAAGCATTATTTACAAGAGGACACTCCCAAGAAAGAAATAGATCTAAGTTATCAAATGGGAGATCTAAATCTAAGGGAAGATATAAATCTCCCAGAATGTTTGTAAATGCGTGTTGGAGATGTGGAAAATAAGGGCACTACAAGAAGCAATGCAGATCCAAAAGTGTTGAGAGAAGGAAGGGATCTGAAGATTCTCCTTATACATAAGAAAAAACCTTAGCAAGAGGAGGGGTCTTTACTTGACTTCTTCAAGCACACATGCAACTCATGAGGCATGGGTAGTTGACTCAAGTGCATCCTTTCATGTTAAAAAAAATGGCATTTTTTGCATCCGTTTTTAGTGGTTTTTCGACACATGGTTTTCGTCGATGGTTTTCTAATTCCGGTTTAGGAATTAGGGTTGTTGACTTATCAGGGTCAATGGATTAGGGGTTTTGGATGCCATATGATCTTATATATAAAAAATGAAGATAGATGATGAATATAAGATTAGAGGTGCAACTCTAAATAGGTTGTTGGTTTTCCTAGTTTATGTTTCTAGGAGAAAATATTTTTGTAGTGTGTGTGTGTGTGTGTGTGCCATTGTATATTTTTATGTTTTTATTAAGAATATATTTGTTGTAATTAATTTTACAAGGTTAAAATCTATATTTGGTATCAGATCTGTTATTGGCTTCAGGGGGATGCCTTTATGGATAAGGGTTTATACCAAGCCTAGGATAAACCTTATTACATTGAGAGATATGTGGTATCGATTATTCAGGTGAAAAGAAATGGTGAGCAGTTCCAAAAAAGAGATCAAGAAATTTAATGGGAAACGTTTTGAGTTGTCGAAGATCAATATGGAAGATTTGTTGGTTGACAAAGATCAGTGGATCATTTTGGATCCAAGTACCCACCTACATGATCGTCAGTAGAAGAGTAGAAAAATTTAGATTTTAAGGCCAAGAGAATAATCCATTTGTGTCTCTCAAATTCAATATTACTGAATGTATCAAGGGAAGCTACAACCAAGGATTTATGGAATAAGTTAGGGGATTTGTATCATTTTAAGTCCATGGTAAACACATTTTTCATATGGAAGAAGTTGTACAACATGAGGATGAAATATGGATACTCAATGAAAGAGAATTTGAATTCCTTCAATAATGTGGTAAGTCCATTATTATCTATTGATATTAATATTTATAATGAAGATAAGTGTATCAGTTGTGGTTTTTACCAAACTCATCAAATAGTATGGTTTTGGCCATAGGTAGTAATAAACTACTTTAAGTTTCGATGAAGCTATGTCATCCTTGTTCTTAGAGGATATGAGGTAGAATAATATGGAAGGATAGGGCATAAATTCATTATTTGCAAGAGGAAGCTCCCAAGAAAGAAATTTATATAAGTCCTCAAGTGGGAGATATAAATATAAAGGAAGATATAAATCTTCTGGAAATTTTCTAAAGGTATGCTATAGATGTGGAAAATAAGGGCACTACAATAATAAATTTAGATCCAAAAGTGATGAGAGAGTGTTACACATCAAAATGTCACACTTGAGTTTCGCACCCTAAGTGTCACAAAGTGTCGCAAAGTGGTGTACATGCACCTTGGTAAGTGTCACATTCATTGTCACAAGTGTCATATGCACGTTCCTAACTGTAGAATTCAAGTTTTGATATTTTTTCGCCCCTTGAAACCATTAAAATAGTTTTCATGACCCCTAAGTCATATGGGAGGAGGAAAACCATCATTTCTAGGTCAAAACACACTTTTTCCTTGGAAAATTTGACCCTTTTTTGAGCATTTATGAAGGGCAGAACCCCCTTATCCATACCGGGGTTGCACACATGGAACCCCCTATACCACTATAGGGGAGATCCATTTCTAATATGTCTCAATGTCTCTCACTGGGGGGAGCGCCATTCTTGTTGAGATAAAGGGGGGATCTCATCCACCTTTATATATGGGCCATCTCTTTGAGATGGGGTTAGTTGTGTTTGACCCTCATTATTTGGACCCATCCTCTGATATGATCCAATCCTCAAGGATCCATATCCTCAACCATACCCCTCATTTTATCATGGTTGTTTTGCCTCTCAATCTTATATATTGAGGGATTTCCAAGGTGAAAAGAGGAAGCTTCCAGGTATCAAACATATGATCTTGGTAGATTCATGCAAGGGCTGGATGAGGAGATATTGGAGAAGTGTTGCGTCATTATCCATGGTTTTTAAGTATTATATTTGGGTTCTCATTTGAATATACTTGGCCTATTTCCTTCAAGCTTGTGTACTTTTCTCATGTTCTTGTCTATTGTTCCTTCAATCTTTGTAGATGAATTTTATTTACCAAATCCACTAGAGTAGGAGGTATTTTTTTCTCTTTGTTTCCTATTGCAGTTATCAAGTTGCACCAGGCAGTTTGGAGATCAAACTCGCTTTGGAAGCAGCAAGCAAAAACTTCAAAACAAGGTGCATCAAAACCTTTCTCCCTCTCTCTTTCTTATTGGTTAAACTGAATTCAAAGGGATGTTAGTGTCCATTTGTAGTGTTTATGTATTGGTATACGAGTTTATAATCCAAGGGAGATTTCACCTGTCTAGAAGGGAAATATTTTGTAACATAAATTGGAGACTCCATGTTGGGATAAATATGTGTACTATTAATTCCCAACATTAAATTATCAACCGGGGCTCGTAAGCTTCGAGGTGCAAGCACAGGAAATGGAGGATTGGAGCCTAGTCTAGCATAATCTAAAGTCGTTGACAATATGAACAAACTGAGCAAATTAAAACAAATAACAGGAAATTAACAATAAGAATTCATCATTGGGACATAGAAATAACTTAGTGCTATAAAGGCTTAGATCACAATATTTCATGCACTCAGGGTGATGTTCATGTGATTAATCGTGAGTAGGTTTCTTAAGTTTCTTGTCCTTCAATTATTATTTCCTATAGCAGATCCACACTTAAATGAAATAAAATAAATAAGCAAACGGAAATGAATTCAAGTGACAGGAAATAAACTAACACCTTAGGATAAACCCAATCAGAAACTAGTGCAGAAACAGAGCTAAGTACAAATCCAAAATAATTGCAACAACAAAGCAACTTTACAAGGAAAAATATGCAAAAGAAACTCTACAAATGTAAGGAAGTTTTCAACTCAGAAATATTGCTTCAATTGTGTGCACTTAACAAATAATGAAACACATGAGAGACAATAAAATTGAAAAGAATAAATACTTGCATAATAGAATTCCAAGAATGAAGGAAAGATGTTTATTTCTTTATCCTTTGCAAGTAATCGATCCTTTGAGGTAGAAATAAATAAATGAGAAAATGAAGAAATGGGAATTGATTTTCCTCCTTGTGTATTTATATGAACCACGTTCTTACACACAAAAAGTAATGATGCAATAAGAATTCATCTTTTGCAATGATCCTTTATGCAATAATTTTGTGATGTGATTTGGGTGCAATGTTTGACAGAAGATATGTTTTTATTAATGGAATGGAATAGGATTTGTTTTGATTCTTGGTGTCTCGGATAATTAATTTAAAAGAAAATTCCCCGCAAATATTTTTTGATGGAAAGGGAGAGAAATAACTCCTACAATCAATATTTATACATGTGATTTAAATCTAGTATAAGCACCAACAACTATAGAAAGGTATGTTTTATGGTGGGGTTTTTTATATGGATACAATCTAAGAGAAATAATCCAAACCAATAAAAAGAAAACATGAGCATAGGTGAAAGGAAGAATGAGTTTTTGTTTATTTTTTATTTATGGGTGAATGAAAATAATATCGATGCATACAATCAAAGGGTAATATATTTGAGTTTTAGTTGTCGAATAAAATGTAAAGAGCACAATTGAAATGTAATAAATTGAAAGAAAATAATAATCAAATTTTTATGAAGATAAATAACCTCAACAAAACTTCTTTATGCAAGAAATAAGAATATAAAATGTTGATCTAAAGACTGTCAAAAAAATGTAAATCTAGTATTGTACCTTATCTATAAAACAAAACAACACATACCAAAGGATGGGTGCCCTTACAAACTTGGCCTTTGTTGTGGAAGAAGTCTATAGTACTAAGGACTACTCCACACCATGCACAAGAACAACAACTCTTTTTATTAGCTGAAAACTCCAAGGAATTACAAGCACTCATCCATGTGTTCAATCTTCTTCATAATAATGAATAGATCTCATCCATTACAAAATGATAATAGATACCCCTCTCAACATTTTAGCACTCTTATCTATACATAAAAGTCATTGAAGAGAGGATGGGACCAAATCCCAATGCTCAGATTTCAAATTTTACATTTTTAGGCAAAAATCTAAAAAATCTGTGTTTTACAACAATTTGGGAAGATTCAAGTTAGAGATCCACCCATATATTCCAAACTAATTTGAATTTGGAAAAACAGCTCAATATTTACTCAAATTTTCACCTTCTGGACAAAATCCATATTTTATAATTTCGATATTTTTCTTCATATGCACGGAAATCGAAGTGCAAGTTGGTAGTTTGAGATTTTTACTAATTTTTGCAGACTCATTCCCCCTGAGTTGGAATTCCACACGTGCGATCTAGGTGAATTCTAACTCATGTTTCCATAGGTCAAAGTCATTATGGACAAAACCCATGTCCCCAATTTTCCTCTAGACGCATTCCAAATTTTTGAACTATATTTGTTATCGGATCCCTGTAGGAAGCTGGTACCGGATGAGCACATGTGAAAAATAAACACTGGTATTGGATTAGCATAGGTATCGGATGATTGTATAACCTTCTGGTACCAGATGACTTGGAGTGTGAGTATCATATGACCTTGAGTGTTTTGGTGCAGGTACCAGATGAGTTCCAGTGCAGGTACCAGACGACTTCTAGTGTGGGAATAGTGAGGGAACATATTGTTTGGACATAGAAACATAGGATTAAACCATCATTGACAAAGATATTTTATAATCATCCTTTTAATCACTAAAAATATGGAAAAATATGTATTAACCACATAGGATGAATAACAAGAGATAATGGAGGTTTATGGTGTAATTAGGGATAAATTATTGACGAAATGCAGGGAGAAGGTGTAATGATGAGTGTATTTGTGTAGTGTAAAATATGACAAAACTGGAGCCCAACACACTGCCAAACCAAAATATTTGCATGTCCTTATGCAAAAAAGGTGAAGAACTTATGATACTCTGCTTATAGATTTATGTGACATTGTTTCTTTTTTGTAGGTGTTGGTTCTTATGGAACGACACTTTGGAAACTATCACAGATTGAATTTCAAACATAGAAACAAAATTATCATAAAAATGGAAGACAAGAAGGGGATGTGGTATCATAGAGTGATAGTGAATGGTATGCATGTGGAGAATGGTTTATAAAATGTTAGTGATGGTGGTCGTATGAACTTGGACACCTTTATAATATGTATCTTATATCAATTTTAAGACCAACGTTTACTTAGTGGTTCTTTGTTTGGATAGGCAACAATGAATTCATCCTCTTATTTAGAATACTAAGATGACTTAATAGTTCTTTATGATGTACAAGGAGACAACACTATATATGTTTTTTTGTATTTGTATACCACATTTTTCCTGTTCATTACTTGGTCTTATGATCAAAGTATAATCTTCATTATAAGTGATGGAGTGAAAATGGAGGGTTTACTTAATAGTTGTGATAATTCATAGTGGAGTGTGGAGTGGGTAATAGTGGTTATGCATCATGTTTTCCAAATTCATAGTAAATTAAAGATATGTATACCAATTTTACCTCAATTTACCCTTGCCTTGAATTGTAATGCATGTTGAAGTGGAAATTGTTCAGAACAAGACAAAAGATATGTGGAGCCATGATGTGGACTGCTAAAAGCTAAAGATGAGGTGGAGAAATGATGAGAAAGGATGGAAGCTGATGAAATATGAAGAGAACAAAAGATGATCTGTTGAAGAGAAAAAGAGCTAGCTGAAGATACTGGAGATGATGGAGATACTACCAAAAATCTGAAGATCTGGAAGGGATTTGAGGATCTCTTCAAAGAATCTGAAGATCTATAAGGGACCTAAGGATCTCTTCACCTCCAAACCCAAGAGTTTGCATGTACTCATGAAAACTGCTTCAAACTTTATGATACCAATTTGAGAGCCGCTAAGAACATAATCTAAGAGCTGCTAATAAATTGTGGGTACACAATTTATGAGTAATAATATTGGACATAGAGAAAGAAAATCATAATATAATGAAAATAAAAACTGATCATATCATGAAGTACATCTAATATCACATTCATTTAAAAATTTCCAATAAATGTTTTATGACAATTAGCATGAATTCACGAAAATTGAGCAGTTTTCAAAAATCACTTGTGAATATTCCTCCTCTATGTATAACCAACTTTTATGTTCTATAGTAGAGATTTATATTTCCTTTATTATACAAACTTCATCAAAATATTAGCAACACTTATGCTCAGAGATTCTTATATAAATTGTAGGGATTTTTTTCTTCTTCTTTAGAAAGGAAAATAAAAGAGTATCAACAGTCTCAACAAATGAAAATGCCATAGGAAACCGGTCAACCCTTTTCACTCTCAAAATATTTACAATCATTTAAGTAATAAAGATAAATTTCATAATTGATTATATTAGGCTTCTAATATCATGGTCCCACTCTTAAGATAATACATCAAGTTAGATATAGTATGAATTGGATGATAGGGTCTTAAGGTCAACTTAGGGTTATTCTCAAATAGTAAATAGATGGATTTTATTTAACCTTTAGTTCAACCATGCATGCTTATTCTTGATGATTTACACAAGTATATCGTTCATACAGACAAATATAGATTAGGCATATCAAAATCAAAGCCCATTTCCAACAAGCCTATTCAATACTCCGAAGGGTTAATTTTGACATCTAAGAAATATCATCCCCAAGCAGAATGCCCCATTTCCCACGAGCATGTTCAGTAACCTGATGGGTTTACATAGTCATACCAGTGGCTGGTACCCACTGCCAACATACATGTTCAATATCCCAGCGGGTTATCCTCTTACACCCATTTTCCATCAAAGGCTCTTATGCCAAACTTTACCCTTAAGATAAAATTTATATTGTGTTTCCATGGGTGAATGGGGAAGCATCTTTGAAAACCTTTTTATCGGATGGGATGGGATGGTATTGTGTTGGAAGATATTTTATAGATTTCCCATTAAATATTGTTCGCATGAAAAATATACTTATGTATTGATATTTAGTCCAAATACATATCATGGTCAAACTGACTTAATGTGTGGTGGTTGAGGCCATGAGAGAATGAACTAAAGGTGCCTCTAGTCCTCATGTTCATTTTTTTCATATAAGATTATGGTAGTATTCTCATGGGTAGAAGCTTCATACACTCCCATGCTACTCTTTAATAAGGATTCTCTACTTACCAACTTTGACAATAGATCAAGTTGTACTAGCTGCGTATGGATCTCATAATAAGGAATTTTAACTTTATGTAATCCCATAGCATAATCAAAGACATGGCTGAGTTACTTCTATAATAAATGATATGAAATTTTGTATAAAGAATGAAAATGAAATCTGTTGAAAATGATTGGTTGTGACAAAAAGTCTTGGGTTTGATTAATTGAACTCTTTTATTTTTTAGTTTTGTATTATTAATAATTGTTAGGATATTTAGACACTTAGGAGTTAGTTAAGATCTACTTGGTCTATTGTGTCGTTAGGTAAAAGTGTGTTTTCTAGTGTGTTTCTTTAATATGCATTAGTATACATTTGTAGTTAGGAAATCTGACGGTCACGATATGTTCCCGATATAGAGTGATTCAATAGTTCATACTCTCATCGATCTTAACAACCATTGATATGTGGCTTAACACCCAATTGTTCCATGATCTCTATTTAAAGAGCATGGAGGGTCATTTTCCAATCATCGATTGTGAGAAACTCTCTTGCAAAATCTCTCTGTAATCTTTTTCTTTGCATTAATAAACTGCTCCAAGTGGTCGTGTTGGCTGGGGCCATGGATGTTTCCCCGTAGGGGTTTTACCACGTGAAAACATCGGTGTGTTGATATTTGATCTAGTTATGTGAGTGGTTACTGAAGGTGTTTGAACTATTTTGGAATACTTGTGTTGTCGAACATGGTATCATAACCTGTTTGAAGACCCGCTCATGTTGTAGATCGAGATCGTGAAGCTGAGTTGTCTCATATCCATTTTTTGTCATTTTTGTACATTTATGAGATGAGAGGTGTGTTCCATTGTGTCCAGAGCACGCGTTTCATTTAGGAACACTTTTCATTTCACTTGAAAAGGTTTTTGTTTGCCCATGATATGACCATTACAGTCAGATCCAGAGGTATAAAGTTTGAATACGCATTTTTTAAATTTTTTGCAGAGAAGTATTTTGGTTTTATTTCGGTTTTGTCTTTTTTTATTTCCTAGTTTCTACTCTTTTAGATTTGCGTATGATCTTTTCCCCATGCCCTGTGCGATCTCAAAAAATCAGAAACAGATAGGAAAAGGTGCATCTTCTGGGTAAGCTAACCGAGATCTAACCCTTGTTGTCATCGAGAGGCGAAATTTTTTTCTTGTGTGAAAAGAGTTTTTTTTAGCATGCTCTCCAAGGTCATCTTCAACAACAATAATAACAACAAAAACAATAAAAACAACAACAACAACAACAACAACCCCAATCCTCCTTTTGAACATTATAATATGTTTTGCTAGACCATTTGGTTAAAAGCTGCCTTATTAAGTAAGAGGTCTTGAGTTCAAGTCTCTCTTTTGTTACTTTTTTTGAAAATTTTCATGCTAAAATTGTAAAGTGTATTTCACTTCAAGTATAAAAATGAATCACTATAAGTAGCTTTAATATTTTATTTTAGAGTTTTTTTATTTTGCATGCAGTTTTTCTTTGTAAAAGTGATCCCCACTTCTATTTATAAAAGTGGGTCACTTCATAAAGCAACTTAAATTACCACGTGGTCCTTTGGTTATCGTTTATGTTGTTTTTTAAAAAGGGCATAACTCTCACATCCGAAGTCCATTTTCAGTGCCGCTTTTTTTAAAACCACATAATTTTTCGAGATATTTACATTCATATCATCAATTTCAGTTTTTAAATATGCATTATCTGCATATTTAATATGGCTTCTACAAATAATCTCTTACTTACCAGCACCAACTACTTCCAATGGAAATCCCATATGGAGGATTTATTAATAAGTAAAATCTTGTACCAGATTACCTTGGGAAAGGAAACAACACCCACTGATGCTGATAAGAAATCCAAATGGGATAATAGAATGACGAAGAGCGTGGATTAATCGGAATGTCCATCTCTCCTGATTTAAGGTTCCACCTTCAATCAATTGATAAACCCAAAGAAGCTTGGAAAAGATTGAATCTATGTTTGGTAAACACAATATTATTCGAGCACAACATTTAGAAAATCAAGTACTAACTTTAAGTCCAAGTGATTTTTCTTGCATTGAAGACTATCTATCTAAGTTTAAAACACTCATAACTTTATGTGAAGAATGTAAGATAAAGATAGAAGAAGATCGTTGCATCTATCTTATTCTTTCTAAGCTAGGTAGTGCATATTTTGTGTTTGTATCTACCTTTTATGCCATGCAAGAGACTTTAGGGGAAGCTTATCAAAAACCCAGTCTTGATAACTTTTTTTATGCTTGGATTAGAGAAGAAGATAAACTAGTACAACTTGGAGTGATCAATACTGCAAGTACCTCCAACAAAACCTTAGTTGTCCATCAGAAAGATAAACCCAAGAATCCAAAGAAGCAACTTCCTCGCCACAACAACAAGCAATATAAGGGTACCAAACCCACTCAGACAACTTTTTATCCTAATGGAGACAAAGGAGCAAAATATAAAAATAAGAATACTAACAGACATTGCAACTTTTGTGATAAATATGGTCATGATGAGTCCAAATGTTTCAAGAAGATGGTGGCTTTAGAAGTAGCGATGAAGAAGAAAAAAATCAATATTGATTCTACTTCTTCTTCTTCTTCTCATGGACATGCACTTTCTGCTTGTGGTTTCTCCTTCAATACAAATTCTACTTCTACTTCTACTTCTGATGAGTGGCTTACTGATTCTGGAGCATCCTATCATATGGATAAGGATAGAGCAATATTCTCTACTCTAAATGAATGTAACACCAAGAAAATATTTGTTGGTGATGATAGATCTCTTAGTGTTGAAGGATCTAGAACAGTTCAAGTTGAAAATGGTCATTTCAATGTTGTACTATGTGTTCCAAGTCTTTCTTCTAACCTTCTATTAGTATATCAAATCACTCATTCAGGTGAAGGTAAAACCGTAAAGTTTTCACCTCACCAAGTCGTAATCAAGGATCTAAAATATCCTAAGCATGTTCTTGCAACTGGAATTGTTGATGATATTACCAGGTTGTACAAATTTGACAACTTTGGGTTATCATATTTTTCATCAGTTTTTGTTGCTCATAGTGATGACTAGAGAAAACTTTGGCATGAGTGGTTTGGTCATATAAACTATCGCTCATTGCAACAACTATGTAATCAACAGATGGTGACTGGTCTTCCTCTTGTTTCATGGAGAGATGTTGTTTGTGCCAGTTGTGTTCTTGACAAACATCATCAGGACATTTTTGATAAACGTGCCTCTTGGCACACCTCGGGTCCTTTGCATCTTGTTCACAGTTATTTGTGTGGTCCACTTTCTTCTCCTTCTTTTTCTGGGTGCAAGTATTTCTTAACTTTCATTGATGACTTTTCTAGACATACTTGGGTTTACTTCTTAAAACTTAAGAGAGAATTTGGACATCAAATTCAAAGTTTAAGAATAGATAATGGAGGTGAATATGTGAACAATAATTTTACAAGTTACTGCACTACACAGGGAATCCAAATGCAACACATTGTTCCATATACACCACAACAAAATGGTGTTGCTGAGAGAAAGAACAACACATTAAAATAAATGACTAATTGTCTGATCCAATCTAGGGGATTAAGTCTAAAGTATTGGGTGAAATCCATCAACTGTGAAAATTACATAGTAAATCGCACTCCCACAAAGGCTCTTAAAAATATAACATTGGAAGAATCTTGGACTAAAATTAAACCAGATGTAAGTCACTTCCGTGTAGTTGGCAATATAGCATGGGCTCACTTTCTTGATGAGAAAAGGAAAGAATTGTAGCCTAAAAGTGAGAAGTGTATATTTGTTGGTTATTTTGAAGATGTCAAAGGTTACATGCTTCTTCAATCACATTGTAATGAACTTTTTATTAGAAGAGATGTTAAATTTGATGAAAATTTCTTGGCCTGCGAGCCTAATTCAGTGTTTGTGCCTTCTTTGGCCTGCGAGCCTAATTCGGTGGTTGTGACTTCTTTGACCTATGAGCCATATTCGACGTTTGTGCCTTCTTCTGATCTGATTTCTTCTTTAGATGATGACAGTGAGGATGAAACTCCACCTCCACCTTCTCACCCTCCTCTAGATGATTCCTTTGAACATGAACCAACACCAGCTCCACCGCTTCCTATATGGGTCCGTTCAACACAAGCATCAACTGGTGATCTTGTCATTGATCCTTCAGATCAGCCTCAGACAGGTTCACAGTTCCAGTGATCCTCTTCTCTTTTGGATCAAGTTTAATAAACTCGTGATCCAGAGACATTTGCAGAAGCTTCAGGTCATCTAGATTGGGATACAACAATCAATGAAGTGTATCATTCTTTAATGGAAAACGATACTTGGGATCTTGTACCTCTTCCAAAAGGAAGAAAACTTGTTAGATGAAAATGGTTCTACATAACTAAGTATGCATCAGATGGAAGTGTTGAAAGACAAAAGGCTCGGTTAGTTTCCAAAGGATTTTCCCAAGTTCAAGGAATTGACTATAATGAAACCTTTTCCCCTGTAGAAAAAATGAATTCCATCTACCCTGTTCTTGCCCTTGCTGCCTCACATAAATGGGAGGTCCATCAGATGGATGTTAAATCCACCTTCTTGCACAAAGATTTGCAAGAAGAAATCTACATGGAACAACCTCCTGGCTATGTCTAGAATGACTCTAGCCTTGTTTGTCGCCTCAATAAATCTCTTTATTCTCTCAAGCAAGGTCCCCAAGCTTCGTATGCCAAATGAAAATCTTTCTTATTTCCACTGGATTCTCTAGATTCCATTCTGATCCTAATGTCTATAACAATAAAGTAGGAAGCCATCTCATAATCCTTGTCCTTTATGTTGATGACCTTATCCTTACTGGTAGTGACTCAAAACTTTTAAACCATGTGAAAACGAGCCTTAAGAAGAAATTTGAAATGATAGACTTAGGCTTTTTGCACTATTTCCTTTGCCTCCAAATTTTGAAAACCAATGAAGGAATTTTTATTTCCCAGTCTAAGTATGCTTGTGACCTTCTTCGTCACTTTCACATGGATGATTGTAAACCAACCCCTTCTCCCTTCCAGTCTGGAGTCAATATTATTTCCATTTGTACTTCCCCTGAAGTTGATGCCACCCTGTACCATTAGTTAGTTGGTAGCCTCTTATACTTGACTCATACTGGTCCTGATCTTTCCTTTGTTGTTGGTCTTGTTTCCTGGTATATGAAAACACCCCATGAAAGCCATTGAAAAGAAGCTAAAAGGATACTTCACTATGTTCATGGTACAGTTTAGTTTGGGATACATTACAGTTTAGGGGCGACTCCTTTATTGGTTGGTTTCACTGATTCAGATTGGGCCGGCGACCCTAATGATCAAAAGTCTACTACAGGTTATGTTTTGATCCTTGGTTCAGGACCTCTCACTTGCACCTGTAAGAAACAATAGGCTATTGCACTTTCTTCAGCAGAAGCAGAGTACCGAGCAGTGGTAAATGCAAGTCAAAAATCCATGTGGCTTCGACAGATCCTTTCAGAGTTTGGATTCCAGCACCAACATCCGACCAACCTTTGGTGTGACAATAAGAGTGCCATCAATCTCACCAAAGACCCAGTTCAACATCAGTGTAGCAAACACATCGAGCTACACATGCACTTCATCAGAAATCTCATTCATGATCAAGTTATTGAAGTGTTATTTTTCCCTACAGAAGATCAAGTTGCAGACATTTTCACAAAGTCTCTTACAGAAGCGAAGTTTTCCAAAGTTCGATCTATGTTAGGAGTTTAGGAAGTTGTCATTAAGGGGGGATAGGCTCTAATTCCTCCTTCCTTCTCCTATTGTGTCACTATTTTAAATCCTCCAATCCTATCCCAAGTTGTTCTTAAGGGGGGATGTTAGGATATTTAGACACTTAGGAGTTAGTTAATATATACTTGGTCTATTGTATCGTTAAGTAAAAATGTGTTTTCTAGTGTGTTTCTTTAGTATGTATTAGTATGCATTTGTAGTTAGGAAATCTGATGGTCACGATATGTTCCCGACATAGAGTGATCTGATGGTTCATACTCTCCCCTATCTTAACGGTCGTTGATATGTGGCTTAACACTTGATTGGTCCATGATATCTATTTAAAGATCATGGAGGGTCATTTTCCAATGATATATTGTGAGAAACTCTCTTGTAAAATCTCTCTGTAATATTTTCCTTTGCATTAATAAACTGCTCCAAGTGGCCGCATTGGTTGGGGCCATGGATGTTTCCTCGTAGGGGTTTTATCACATGAAAACATCAGTGTGTTGATCTTTGATCTGGTTATGTGAGTGGTTACTAAAGGTGTTCATCCTCTTTTGGAATACCTGTGTTGTCGAACAATAATTACCTAAATTGTAAATTTCTTCAAGGAAAACAGTTCAAAAATAGTAGAGCAAAGCTAATAAAGGTCAAAAAGTAGTCTTCAGAAAATTTTAGGAGACTAATAGAAAAAGGGATTCAGTTGTTACAAAACAATATTTGGTTACAAAAGATTAGAATAAAATACATTTTTTATGAAAAAACAAAACCAAAAGAAATGCAATTACTTCTGTGAACTAGTCATGAAGATTTTTTCCAAATCCAACCAAAAGTATAATGCCTGCAAAACTCCAACAAATGGTCATGGCCTCATTTATTTAAAAAAATTTGAAAATATTTATCTACTAAAAATATATTAAAAATGTTGTCGCAATAAACTATATGCAACATTTATTCACATATTCTCTATCCTGCCTTAAAAAAAAATCTTTTCAAGTATACGCATACTTCCAATCCAACCATGTGCATAATAGGATTACAAATATATTCACATTCACGTTTGAAAAATATACTTTAATAAGTACCAGAACATGAGTAACCAATTGTTTCGAATGATATGATGTGAAGATTTGTTGAATAAAAGAGTGGTGTTGTTTCAATATGATAGTCATTTGGAACCATAGATCAATATAGTCTTGGTGTTCTTGGTTCACTTTCTCATTTAGACCACTTTGCATGTTTTCCTCTATCATGTCATGCATATCATCTTATTTTATATTGTTTTTCTCTTGGATGTTGTTGGCACAAGGGCAGAACCAAGGTTCAACGCTTCAACAATGCACCAACAAAACCCTAACTACCGACCCTTTCGGAAACACCTGTGAAGCAAATGAAGTCTCACCCAGGTTAGAGGCAGGGGTGGTTGCAGGACTCTAGTGTCTGCAAACTTAGCTAGGACACAGATATGTGGTTACAATACTCTAACAAAGCACTTAGCAGTTGTCATCCATTTTGTCTGCAGCACAGACAAACCCTAATTACAACGCAACACAATATTCAACAAGATTCAACACATTCAAGCACTAAGCACATCAACATAGATCAGATCTAGCATATCATTCACATCATTAGGCACTAATATATCATATTCATCTAAACATACATCATTGTACTAAGCATTAATCATATGAACCATAAAACGACCATAATGCACAAAGCAAACACAACACAGGATATGCGTGGTTCACCCCCAGCCTGGGGATATGTCCACCAACTCTTCGTCTTCTTTATTATCTTATGTTAATCATCTACATGCACAGAGCCACAAGGTCCCACTCTGCATAGGACAAGATATATGTGCACACCTCACCAGATCCTCCTTCCCTGAGCTAGGTTACAACACAAAGCCTTTACACAATCTCTGACAGTCACTTGCACTTAGCCTTGCAAGTCTCACACAGTATGCACAAAGAATGTAACACTATCACTTGCACTTAGCATCGCACCACACATATTCCCATATTGTCTCTTCTTACATCGCCTATAAATCTATTTATATATTACAAAATGGGCCTAAACATGGGTAAACCCATGGGCCAACATCCCCATACCCGTTACATTAGCCCAAAACCCAAAAATACCTAAAAGAAGGCCAAGATTATGGATATCTATTTTGCCTTGCGCTCCACCTTTGACAACCTGTCAAAGTCCCAAAATAGGTCAAAATTTAATAATGATCTCCAAGACTTGTTCAAGGTCCAACAGGCCCCCAACAACTCACCTGCGACTCATCCCTAGTCACTCTGATATGGGTATCTCTTATTGAAAATATTCGAGCTTGGCTTGAGCTGCTTCGACCTGATGCTTCGCTAGGGCCTCCTTCTCAGTGAACTCCTAAAGAAATGCCTCATTCAAAGGTCCTTCTAAGCGTTGTTCGACTGAATTGACTACTTGTTCCAGATTTTCTCCTTGTCCTTCAATCTCTTCGAACATTTGGCAAGCTGCATTCTAGACTGGTTGGAGCCTCTGAGTCACTTCCATGACTTTTCTCTATATGGTATGGATATTTTGTTGAGAAGTGCGTTGTTCCTGGGATATTTTAATTCTTTCAACTATTGACAGGAGCTTCAGTTGTGCCTATACTGTCGCTACTTGTTGCTTTTCTTCCTGGAGCTGTTATTCCAGTGTCTTCAATTCAGTGTCCTCAGTAAGTCACTCATAAGTCTACACACTTCTACTGCTAAGTTGTTGACATTCCAAAGATAATGCTATGATCATCTCAACTGTGCTCTGAGCAGTGGGTTCTCTTTGATCTCGCGCACCCTGCGGAGTACTTGGTATTATTTGTAGCTCTAGATTTGTTATTCTCTGTTGAAGTTGTTGGATGGCTTCAGCAAGATGTGCTACTTGATACTCCACTGGTTCTTCCTCCTTTTTCTCTAATCCCGTCACAGAGATAAGTGCTCTTTTGACTGCTTCTTTTACTCCAACCTACTCCACGAGAAACTGTTCTTTCTCTTGATGGATTTGCACCTTTTCCTCTTCAAAATTTTCTTGGAGGGCATCCTTCTCCTGCTGCGCAACCCTACGTTTCTCTATTACTTCCTCTTGTTCTTTCTTCAGGGCCACTGTGTCCTATTCTATTTCTTCCCGTACACAATGGAGGTGGGATTCAATCACATTGGTTAGTCTATGGATTTGGGTAGGCTTATATCCCAACTCTGTTTCTTCTTATGGAGGGGGAACAATGGACACTGCGTGGCTGGAGTGAAGGGCCTGTTGTACCCCTCGCAGTTCTTCTTCAATTTTTTCATACATGGTCTCTTTCTTAGCTTCATTTATCTACAAAATATCTTATGAGGAATCTGATACAGCTGCGATGATGAATTCAAAGTCATCGAGCATGAGCACAGTTTGTAGCTTGGTCTTACTAGCTTTTAACTTCTTCCACAATGTGGGTTTCATATGAGAAACCACTCTTTTGTGATATGGCTCTGCATCATCAGGGGGTTTCTATGGTGGTGTTACTTCACCTTGATTCTATTGATATTCTTTTCCATTATTCGCTTCTTTATCTACTTCGTCATCACCTCCTCCAGGTGATTCTGAAGTAGTTTATTTTGATGTATTGTTCAGTTGTTGGACTTCTTCTATATTCTTCCTTCTGCTAGTTCCAGGTGTATCATGCCCTTCACGAGTGATCATCAGGCTTTCGATTAGTTCAGGATCATATAGTTCTGCGGGGTCAATAGGGATAAGGAGCTCTACAGTCCACTCCTTAGTTATTTCTTCTAAGTCCTCTTATGTGAGTTTGTAATAACTCTCTAGTACTTCTTTGTGTTCGTCTCCGTGCGTAGTGATGTAGATAAAATGTATGTCTGCGTGGAACTTCACAAATGTCCTGAACCTGTGCAGGGTGTTCAACATTATACGAGGGACATCCTCAATAGCCCTATTTAACTACAGGTAGTAGGTGTGGAACACCGCGTTTGATTGTCATTGTTTTCCCATATCGCTTGAATACCATAGTGAAGTGAACTTCACGGCTAAAGGTTCATATGGTTCTAGTTCAGGGAAGGTCGCACCTTTTGGCATCTCCCAAGCTATGAACGCAATGAGGATCAACAACCAACTAAAATGGAACTCATAGCCCTGATCCTGGGCTTCACAACAGTCTTGGTATAACTGTTTCATTAATTACTTTGTCCAGTTCATCTGTAGCCCCTCCGTAGATTTCTCTGCGAGGTCAACAACAAACCCTGTGACCTGCATGGGTCTATTCTTCCAGACTATATTACCAACAATCAACCTTGTATCCTCTCTTCCCTTTCTCCACATCGTCGTATGAATCTTTAATCTTCTACGCCAGGGCATGGTCTACAGCCTTCCCTGGGTAGAATTCTTGTTGGTCTGGTCCCTGCATGCTCAATCCAGTGATCTGATGGATTAGTGTCGGATTGACGATGATGCGTCTGTCTAGCCATAAACAACTTCCATGGAAGCTCGACAGTAGGATCTTAACACACGCGTTAACCTCCTGGTACCTTCCAAAATGGGGTATTTTCATTACATTCAGGATAGTGGACTGTGCGAGATCCATAGTCCATGGTTAGGGGATTATCCTCGACTTCTTCCCCTTTGTCCTAGTCAAATACCTGTGATCTTGGTTAAATTTTGTGATCTTTAGTGTCATGATCTTATCCGACTGAAGCTTTCCTATGTGTATCCCCTTTGGGAGGTACGTAGTAACCAATTTGTAGTCAAAGTCCCTGGGGACACTGTCATGATTCACCACGTCATCCAAAGTCGGGATGTAGTATGGCAGGATGGAAGGGATTAACTTCGCGTTTGTCAAATCATCTTGATGCTTGGTTCTTTTCTCATCTACAACTTGGGATGGTCTGGATCCACGAGAAGTCGATGGGGAGGCTTTCACTCCTTGCATCGATGAATCTTGAACTCTTGTGGACTATTGGCACTCTATAAATTATGTCCTGTTGAATAGACAAATGACAGTGGTAACTGTTTCAACCATCTTTAGAGCTGAGGCACTAGCCTGCTCAACTCAGAGAGGACTCTCTCGTGTCACTTGATATATCTATGGAAATCGATGGCTAGATTTGGTTTGTTTTGGGGGTTTTTATAAAGTTTGTTGGCCAAGACGAGGAGGGACACATATGGCTATGGAGTCAAAATTCTGAAATTGAATGAAAACAATGATCATCCGATAGAACTCTCTAGAAGATAAAGGCTAAATGAGGCAATGAATCTGAGTTGTAACTTAAAATAAATCAGAGTGGTAAGAGGAAAGAGGAAACAAATAACTGCATCATAGCATTACGAAAACGAATTATGACGTAGCTAAGAAGAAACATACACAGTTTAAATTGCTTAAGCCGAGAGCATCACAAGACGAATTCTGGGCCTTTAACTCTCCAATTTAAATAGAAGATAGTGTAAATGGAATTAAAGAAACACAGGAAATACATACAATGAGGGAAGACAAAACTCATATCATAGCTATTAGAATCTTTTCATAAACAGTTCAAAATGCTTCTGCATATGTATTTAATTCAGTCCCAGAAAAATTACAATAGAGTCCAGAACCACTAGAATTGTGCCCTTGCACTTTTGCCCATCCTTAATACACTCAGGACCTCTAACACTTATACAATTTGAGTTTCTTTAGTGTGCAACCAGTTACAATAACTGAAATGAAATGTTCAAACTTCTACAATGATTACAAATGACGGTTTTCAAAAAAAACGTTCATGATCCTTGTAGATTCCTCTGACGCTCTAGCTCCTTCCTCTGCCATGTTTACTTTGAAATGTCACTCATAATATTTCAAATATAATTGCATTTATCCATATTCTCATTAAACATTTGGGAATAATATATTTGAAATAAAAATAATTCCCAAATATTTTTCTATCCTGTAGAATTAAATTTCCATAATTTAATTCATGCCCGTGGTTTTTAAGACCATGTCTTGTTTGCCCAATTCACCATCTCATTGTAAAAGCATTTACTTTTACCATTTCCTTGTGAAAAACATTTACTCTGTAATTCTTTTCCAATTTATCGTTTCACTATGAAAAACATTTACTGTGTGTTTTTTTTCCAATTTACCGTCTTTGGTAAAATACCTTTTATCTTCTTATTTTACTTCTGTAAAAACTTTGGATAAAAATTATCACGTTTCCGTTCACGTGCTTCATTTAATTGTTTTCCATGGAAATAAACATTAGTCTCCTTGATTTGTAAAATTTAAATCTTACCTCTGCAAAACCTTTTCATTGTGAGGAGTAATCTCATTTATTAGAAATTCCATAATCATTATTGAAATGCACTCCTGGAAAAATGCTACACATAAAACATATGATAAATGTTTTAATTTATTATATCGGCTTGGGCTAAAGTGGTTTAATCAAAACTGCTTTTACCTCTGATGTGCTCCACGTAAAAAGACGTGTCCACCAAAGAAACCATAGTAGTTTTCCCCGATCCGCCTTCACATAATTAACCTCCTCATTAATTTAATCCCTGATATGTATGTGCGCCCTCCATCCAACCTTTGAATTTTCCACATTATAAATTGATATTTGTGCCCATGATTTGACGTGATTTCATAAATTAAATAATGGATTAAATATTAATATAAATACAAAAATATTTATATTAATAATAAAAAACCCCTTTTTTCTATTTTCGAAGGACTTTGGGCATATGAGGCTTAACACATGACTTTGTGGATAGGATAAGGGTGCTTAATAAAAGGAATATTTTTTAATTTCAATGGGAATACGAAAATAAGGGTAAAAATGAATGAAGTGATGGAACTAAGGGATTTAGATAAAAATTAAGGCTAGGTATAGGCTTGGTATATTTGCCAACTTTCGAATCGTGGAGTACATGACTGTTTTGGATGATCCACTGGGTGAAGGATTTAGGTGATGGGATCTTGACGGAGCTGGTGAAAAATTTTGAAAATCTGAGTGGAAATATAACACAAGGACAAGTTGCTATGGAAAAATAAAATGCAAATCAGTAGGTGATAACACCATCAACTTCTGATATCAGGGGTTGAAAAAAAAAATGGTTTTGAGTAGACCAATTTTCACCCCGATGTACCTATGGTGTCGCCACGCGTCCATGAATGAAACTATAATGGTTTCCCTGGCCCGCCTTCGCATAATTATCTTCTGCATTTCTTCATTCTCCGATATGTGCCTTAGTCGTTGATTTGGGCTTCTTCAAGATCGATGATCCACTGAGTTATACCTTTTGCGTCTCCTCTATATTTGTCTATATGTCACTGGATATAGCATGACCCCCCAACATATCATACTGTTGGAAATGATTAACAGGTAGCATATACTTGTCATTGATGGCAAGTACAGCAATAAAGATGGCATGTATGTACACAGGATTGTTGGTCAAACAAAAGAATAAGCTCAGGAGGCATAGCTCTCTTTTACGTGTAAGGAGCAAAGGAAAGAGACCGAGAGCCGTCGGATCACACTCGAAAATACCGACAGCTGTTGGATCGGGAGAAGCTGCACAGATGGTAAGCGCGGGAGTTGGCATGCAGAAGAAGTGATCTGCACCATCAGATTGGAAGTGGATACCCGAAA